>BLSH010259057.1:155122-180684 GCA_018402905.1 Glandirana rugosa | reverse complement strand
TGAACCTATTAAGCAGACAAAAAACACTTTTAGTGGTATGTTTAGCAGACAAAAATGGAGCAAATAAGAGAAGTTCATTGTCAGGGATTACATACGCTTTAACTGTTAGTGGAGTTTTTAGTCTTAAAAACCCAACACCAAACACTGCCAACATAGTGCTCAGCACCAGAAATTAAAGTAGGTATTATTGGGTCTAATACTATTTTGTGTGTGCTTGTTTGTAACACAAAGGTGTCACCTAAGAACAACATCACATTCATTTTACTTTTGGGGTTCCATGACATGGACAGATTTAATGTATTCCTCTTTATCTTGCTGCTTATCATCTACTCTGTGACCATATGTGGAAACTCCTTGATCATCAAACTGGTGTCCATCAGCAAGAACCTTCACTCTCCCATGTACTTCTTCCTCACTCAGCTCTCTGTAGCGGACATCTTGTTGACCACAGATATTTCCCCTTTCATGCTAAATATTGTACTACATCAAGGAACCGCCATATCTTTTCCTGGATGTATCACTCAGCTTTATTTTTTCATATTTATCGAAGGATTTGAATGTTTTATTCTGACGATGATGTCCTACGACCGCTACTTAGCAATTTGTTCTCCTTTATATTATGTCACCATTATGAACCACATGCTTTGCATTAAATTGGTTGTTGCCTCTTGGCTCTTAGGGTGTTTGGTTGCACTGATTCTGATAAATGGAATAACTCAACTATATTTCTGCAAGTCAAATATAATTGACCATTTTTTTTGTGACTATTACCCTTTGATGGATCTTTCTTGCTCAGATGTGTCTATGCGTCTGATAGAAGCCATCTTAATGTGCGTTCTCGCAATTATCTTACCGTTTGTCGTGATAGTAATTTCATATGTGTGTATTGTTTTAACCATAATAAAGATATCCACCAATTCTGGAAGACAAAAATCCTTTTCAACTTGTAGCTCCCATCTGACAGTGGTGTCCATATTTTATGGGACTCTAATTGCTACGTACATAATTCCAAAGGAAGGACAGATGAAAGTCTTCAGTAAGACATTGTCATTGCTATACACTGTGCTTACGCCCTTACTAAATCCTTTCATATACAGTTTGAGAAATGAAGACATTAAGAAAGCTTTGAGAAAATTTGCATACAACTGAAATGCTTCCCCTTTAAAATCTTGTATGAAGCATTAAAAACAGTGTGATGTACAATGGTCCATAACACTAAAAAATACACATTGATTTACAGCGCTAGCAAATATGTGCAACAATACAAATAAAGTGACCAAAGAAATTCCTTATAAAGACTTAATATAAAAAGTTCATGTGCAGATAAGTCCATATAAAAGTGCTCTTGTGCTTAAGTGCTGAATATCATCCAAAGTGCTCCATGCTTCAAAAAACATAAGTGCTGTGGAGTGTCACACCCCTTATGTGTCCCCACTCACCAAATGACAGTGACCGCCAGCTTTTCAGTCTGGAGGTCAGCCAAGCTTTGGAATCAATATTCCTATGCATTGAGCCGAGGTCTCAGGCATATTCCAATAAATACATCATGCTCCCAGAGATATAAGAGAAGAAGGAGCCAATATAGTGAAGTACTGCAGTGTTAAGTGGTTTATTGCGCAAATGCAAATGTACTTACACGATGAATTATTGTAAACAGCAGGAGAGAAACAGTATGAACGCTGCTAACCAGCATGTTTTCCACGACAAGCGGAAATACGCCAACGCATTTCGCCTTCCTATAGGCATCATCAACGGACATAACACTCCCCAAGTTATGAGTAAGCGCCAGTGATTCGTGTGAAATGCGTCAACTATGGTCCTGTGCTTTTGTTTGGCATGGTGGCAATAAAGAACTTCTAAGATTTTGACTCCACTGTGGTGTGCCACCATCTTCCTTTCTTCACTAACACTGCCCAAGCCCAACATTTGCTACTGACATTTTTCTGAGAAAAATTCATTAGCATTTACATACATATAATTACCTCACAAGCATATTTTTAAAAATATATTTTACTGAAATCTTGCAAATGTAAATATATGTATATACTGAATGAGCTTGATTCTCTGGCATGGAGGCTGGGGGACCTTTTGCTTTTGGATGCTCAGGATAGTCTGAGAGACAGCTATTGGGTATTGGAACCCCCATTATTAATGTCTGTACATTGTGATTGGAGAGGTCTTATTGCTTCTCAAGTATGGCAGCTGAAATCCTTCAAATTTTGGGAACAAGTTACGTGTAATGCTAACCTACAGTAGAAATGTATGCAAATTCTCCCTGAGGAAGCAGGATTTGTCCTGGAAACATGTTGGAGATGAAGAATGTGAAGAATGTGAAATTCTCTTGGTGATCATCTGGTTGCTTCAACAATAAACTAAGATGATCTGTAATTGTATTGTGGTTTGAAACAATAACTGAATGTCTGACATTCATATTTTAATCTTCTATTTTTAATGTTTTGTACAATAAAAAATATGTTTTTTACTTTTAATTTGGTGGTAGCTCTTTTTGGTAAGGAATTAAAGCGGAGTTCCACCCGATTTTGCTACTAGGTCCTAAACTAAAGACCACCCCTCCACCCCTCATTTTTGGATACATTTTATTTTCTTACATTTTATGAAGTACAAATCTGTACTTCTGTATCAGCCTCGCAAGGTACGTCATTTTCTATTCTGCCTTGAACCCTCCTCCTTCCCCCTGCTGCTTTCTGGGACCTGTGTGTCCCCCATAAGACAATGGGGTCATTCAGAAAGGGCGATGCAACTTGCACATGCACATTAGGAAACCGGCTGTGAAGCCTGAAGGCTCCACTGCTGGTTTCCCTAAGTTGCAATGGCAGTGCCTGCACCCAAGCTGATGGACAAATTGGCCTCAGGGGGGCGACACCGCGGGTTCCCTGGACAGGAAAGTGTCTTTATTAAAAGCCAGTAGCTATAGTATTTGTAGCTGCTGACTTTTATAAAAAAAACTTTTTTGAGGCTGGAACTCTGCTTTAAGCCTCTTGTAATAAAGGAATCATTAAAATCCTAGAACAAGTAGAGCATCATTTGTTAAGATTTCCTTCCTAGTTCTTCTATTTTTCATACATATATAGTATGATCAACGATCAAATATTTATTACTCACTGCGGCAGGGCGGCTCTTAAATGCAAAATCACGTACCTGTATGTGATTCCTTTATTTGGCTCTGGGGCACAGCGGGAGCCAATCAGCTGGTCCGGCGGATCGTTCTGAAAGAGGCAGAACAGCAGTCTGCCTATGTAAGCAAGCAGCAGCAGGAACACGGATCTCTGTCTTCCATCATTTAAACCATCCCCCACACAGTAAGAAAGCACTCCCAGGGAACACATTTAACCCTTTGATTGCCCCTGATGTTAACCCCTTCCATGCCAGTGTCATTAATACAGTGACAGTGCATATTTTTTAGTACTGATCACTGAATTAGTGTCACTGGTCCCCAAAAAGTGTCAAAAGTATCAGTTAGGAGTTCAATTTGTCCGCCGCAATGTTGCAGTCCCACTAAAAATTGCTGATCGCCGTCATTACTAGTAAATAAAATAAGTCCATAAATCTATTCCATAGTTTGTAGGCGCTATAACTTTTGAGCAAACCAATCAATATACGCTTATTGGGATTTTTTTGTTAACCAAAAACATGTAGCAGAATCCATATTGGCCTGAATTGATGAAGAAATTAGCTTTTTTACTTTCTTATATTGGATGTTTTATAGCAGACAGTAAAAAATATTGTTTTTTTTTTTCAAAATTGTCAGGCTTTTTTGTTTATAGCTCAAGAAATAAAAACCACAGAGTGGATCAAATACCACCAAAATAATCCTATATTTGTGGGGAAAAAAGGAAATCAATTTTATTTGGGTACAACATCGCACGACCGTGCCATTGTCATTTAAAGCAATGCAGTGCCATATCGCAAAAAATGGCCTGGTCAGGAAGGGGGTAAACCTTCTGGAGCTGAAGTGGATAGTAAAGAACAGACTTTTTTGTTGCACTTAAGCCCAATCACAATTTACAGAGTAATAGTGTATTATGTTTGTAACACCTTGTTAAGGGCACTTCTACAGTTCTATAATCTGATAGGGGGGCACTGGCCAGGTAAGAACTGAATGTGTGGTGTTGCTAAAGACAAAAAAGTTAAAGAATCATGTTTTAATAAATTATAATAAATGCACATTTTTTTGCAGGTAAAAAAATGTGCGTTTACTATCTTTTTTTTTTAGGACCTTGTAAAGCATTGCCTATGTCAAATGATGGAGGGGTGGTGCGGCTCTCGTTCTGGGTGGATTTCATATGACAGCGTACCCGGATGGCTGTACCCGCGCACCTGTGGGGGCATTCAGTGTGGTGATTGTGACTGCGCCGTGTTGCTAGGACACGGCCTGACCCCAATCTCTGTAAAGAGCCACTGACGTGTCCAATCACAGCCAGTCACAAGTAAATACAGGACATGCCGGTAATGGGCTCTCATCGCCTCATATTGACAGAGTGTGTGGCAAGGAGAGTCCATCAGTGGCATCTCCTCACAGGGGCAACAAAACATGTAATCAGGGCACTAATTATGTGCCCTGATTAAACTGAAGAGCCACTAGTGCCAGCAATCAGTGCCACCAGTGCCAGCAATTATTGCTCACCAGTACCACCAATCAGTGCCCATTAGTGATGCCAGTCAGTGCTGGCTTTCAGTGCCCATCAGTGCTGTCTATCCATGCTGCCCATCAATGCCCATCATTGCTGTCGGTAAATGCCCATCAGTGCCACCCATCAATGCCCATCAGTGCTGCCTATCAGCGCTTACCAATGCCAGAAATCAGTGCCCATAAGTGCAACATATTAGTGCTTCCTTATCAGTGCCACCTAATCAGTGTCCATAAGTGCCACATCATCAGTGCCCATCAGTGCAGCCTATCAGTGCCCATCAGTGCAGCCTCATCAGCGCACATCAGTGAAGTAGAAACATTACTTATTTACAACATGTACTGATGGAAACTAAGAAAACCTTTTTTTTCAAAAATTTCGGTCTTTTTTTTTTAAGTAAAAAATTAAAAACCCAGCAGTGATTAAATACCACCAAATGAAAGCTCTCCTTGTTTGACGAATATTATAAAAATTCCATATGGTTAAAGTGTAGCATGACCGGGCAATTGTCATCTAAAGTGTAACAGCGCTGAAAGCTGAAAAATGGTCTGGACAGGAAGGGGGTGAAAGTGCCCGGTATTGAGGAGGTTAAAAAGAGGTGGAACATGAAAATGTTTTCCAAAGGTAAACTTATCTTTTAAAGAATATGTAATCCCAACACTTCATATTCCTGATACGTGCCTACTGCACCATGTACTTGCATGAAAAAGTATCCTGTTCTCTTTGTATTTCTTCCCTTGCGTGAAATCCCTGATGTTCTTGCCAGTCCCTCTGCTTTCCTATTAAAAACTGACTGCAAGAGGCATGAGAGCACAACGTGGCCAGTTTTATAGCTGTTCTGAGAACTCGGTATGCTTTCCTCAAAAGGCCAGATTTGTGTGCTGACATGCCCCCTGCACAGCCATTCACTGTAGAGACCAGTGCACTGCTGTTTCTCCTCCCCCAGCTCTCTAAGCTCCTTATGTGGCTGAGGACAGAGGGGATGTAATCACTTATATAAAAGGGGACATGTATTTATAATGTTTTTTACATTTATACACAAATGTTTTGCTTTTAATTTCCATATTAAACTGAGTGAGGATTCACATACACTATATTACCAAAAAGTATTGGGAAGCCTTCCTTTACACGCACATGAACTTTAATGGCATCACAGTGTTAGGGCTCAATATTGAGTTGGCCCATCCTTTGCAGCCATAACAGCTTCAACTCTTCTGGGAAGGCTGTCCACAAGGTTTAGGAGAGTGTCTATGGGAATGTTTAACCATTCTTCCAGAAGAGCATTTGTGAGGTCAGGAACCGATGTTGGGCTATTCTATCTTAAAGCCGAACTTTAATTATGGCAAACTGATAAAAAAAAAAGAATGTTCTTTAGCAAGGAATATACATTCCATATTAATAATTATGCTACCAAAATTAGTGTGCTGCAAATTGCCTCCAGAATTATTCTGGTTCCTTTTTGCTGGAGGCTGCCATTTTGCTGAAGTCCAGAGCCCCCGAGCAAAGCAAATCTTTAGGCTGTCAGCAGATCAGCCTCTAGATTTTAGATTACAGGAAGCCTCTAAAATATATACTGGTTTAAGGGATTGGAAGGTACCATCATCCAAGTTTGGACTAGTAATGAGGAGTGGAGACAATTCCCTAAAATTGTCTCCAAAAACAAGGGAATGAGCTATCTCGGTACCAATGGGACAACATACACATTGGAATAAAAAACATAATTTTATTTATACATAAGGTTAAAAAGCAATATATCCCAACATAAAGGATATCACATACAAATCAATAAATCTACAAAGTGCATACTAATACTTAATGTACTCCCAAGATTTGGGGACACAAGGTATAGTAGGTCCTGATTGGGACATGTGGTCCTCTACATGTTTCACAGGAGGGTTCCCGCATCATCAGGAGTATATCTAAAATAGAATAACATATTATACACACAAACCAAAAAGGAAGAATAAACACAAAATTTGGTACTGGTACAGTTAATACATCCTCCTGATGAAACGGGAACACTTCCACGGAACATGAAGAGGACCACATGTCCCAAAGAGGACCTACTATACCTCTTGTCTCCAAATCTTGAGAGTACATTAAATATTAGTATACATTTGTATAGTCACCTTTGTATATTTATTGATTTGTTTATGATATCCTTTATGTTGGGGTATCTTGCTTTTTAACCTTATGTATAAATAAAATTATGTTTTTTTATTCAAATGTGTATGTTGTCCCACTGGTACTGAGATATTCCCTTGTTTTTGGAGACAATTTTGGGCAATTGTCTCCACTCCTCATTTCTAGTCCAAACTTGGATGATGGTACCTTCCAATCCCTTAAACCAGTATATATTTTAGGGCCTTCCTGTAATCTAAAATCTAGATGTCGATCTGCTGACAGCCTAAACATTTGCTTCTGCTTACTCCTCATTTCTAGGCTTATAGATTTTAATATCATAGTTTGGAAGATACTACCCTAGATGAGCTTTTTCTTTTTTGGGGATACACTGTGGAGATTGTGAAGAGGTTTAAGGAAAACACAGAGATGTTGGATTAAAAAAAAAGCTTTATTAGACCCATTGGTTGGTGTACAGGTCTGGAAATTAAGCCGCCTACCCACGATCATTCGGGGGAATGGCAGAATGGCAGTTTGCCTATGTAAACAAGGCAGACCGTCGTTCTGTCACAGAGGAAGAGACAGATCTGTGATTCCTAGTAATCAGAAATACCAATCTCTCTCTCTCTGTCTAGTGTCAGCGTCCCCCACACAGTTAGAAAACACTCCCAGGGAACACATTTAACCTTTTGATTGCTACTAATGTTAACCCCTTCCCTGCCAGTGTCATGTATACAGTGACAGTGCATTTTTTTAGCACTGACCACTATATTCCTGATGATGTGTTCATACTAGAACACGAAATGCATAGAAGCAACGCCCGTGTCTGAAGTCACTTCCAGTCTTGTGAGCCAGATGGTTCTGATATCCTCTAGGATGTGGAGATACCTGCTTGTTAAACAACACATGCGGAGACGATCTGTGCCGATCAAATGGCAACAGCAAACGTGAGTTTAAATACATCTATTAGCTTTCTTTGGCATCATCTAAATGATATTATGCTATGTGAACTTTCATTACTTTGCATGAGGTGAGCTGAGTGTCGATGAAAACTGTAAAACCAGCCTGAAGAGTCAGAAAGGAATCTCCTTTATTTGTGAGCGGTGAACAGATGAAGATAATCAACAGGGAACTTCAAAAGGATACATACTAGTTTTGTTTCTGTCTTTTGGGATATTGAAGCTACAATATTTGTATGGGCTACTAAGTAACCACTGTATCACTATTTGCTTGTGAAGATTTATATTGGTCTATAAGATTAAGCACAACATTATTATTTTTATTAACTTTATTTTTAGAAGTGTTAAGACTCAGGTGAGTGCCTTATACCTCCCTCCTTCTTTGAAGGATACCTTTTGCTTTATGTGTTAATCCCAGGTGGCTTTTACCATCTGTGATTGAGGTGGGCTGCATAACCTTACAACAGTTGCACTGTGTTCGTTTTTCATTGAAGTAGCACTATTTGCGTGTGTTACAAAGTAACCATTGCATCACTATTTTGTTTATGGAGGTTTACATTTGCCGCAAAAGAAGAAGCACATACTTTTATTTAACCCGTTCTCAATATTATCAAGAGTTTTAAAGGGCCAGGTGAGCACCATACACCTCCTCCTTTTGAAGGAAATCTTGTTTCACTATATTGGTGTCACTGGTACCCAAAAAGTGGCATTTAATGTCAAATTTGTCCACCCCAATGCCTCAGTCCCGCTAAAAATCACTGATCGCCACCATTACTATTAAAAATGTAAAACAATAAAAAGTCCCTAAATTGATCCCATAGTTTGTAGACCCTATATCTTTTGCACAAACCAATCAAAATATGCTAATTGGGATTCTTTTTACCAGAGATATGTAACAGAATATACATTGGCCTAAACTGATGAAGACATTTCATTTTTTACATATTTTTATTGGATGTGTTTTATAAAAAATAATGTTTTTTTTTTCATAATCATTGCTTTTTTTTTTGTTTAAGACTGAGCCTCTTGTTGGAGTTCGGTGTTTGCAAGTTAAAACCATTTTTTTTTTTGCTATAAGATTACTCAGAACCCCCAAACATAATATATATATTTTTTCTAACACCCCAGAGAATAAAGTGGAGGTCATTGCAAAACTTTATGTCACACCATTTGTGCAGCGGTCTTACAAGCGTGAGTTTTTTTGAAAAAATTCAGTTTTATGAGTTAAAAAATAAGACAGCAGTAAAGTTAGGCCAATTTTTTTTGTATTGTGAAAGATAATGTTATGTCAAGTAAAATGATACCCAACATGTCATGCTTCAAAATTGTGTCCGCTCGCGGAATGGCGACAAACATTACAACATAAAAATCTCCAATGGCGACATTTAAAAAAATCTACAGGTTAGTAGTTTTGAGTTACAGAGGAGGTTTAGTGGTAGAATTATTGCTCTCGCTCTAACGATCATGGCGATACCTCACATGTGTGGTTTGAACACCGTTTCCATATGTGGGTGGGACTTACGTATGCGTTTGCTTCTGCGCGCAAGCTCGTGGGGATGGGGTGCTTTAAAAAATTTTTTTTAATTATTTATTTTAGTGTTTAATTTTTATTTTTACTCTGTTCTCTTTTATTTTTTTTATTTTTGTAATTGTAACCATTCCTTGTAATAGAAAAAAGCATGCCAGGAACCTCTTAAATATAAGATCTGGGGTCAAAAAGACCTCAGATCCCATATTTACTGAAAAATGCAAAAAAAAAAAAATGGCAGTGCAAAAAAAAAAATGGACCCTTTAAGACCATTGGGTGGAAGTGACTTGTGACATTGTTTCCGCCCTGCCATGTTATGGAGCTGGGTGAATGGCTTCAGCCGCTCAGTCGGCTCACAGACACTGGGGGGAACGGACCTGATCATCTCTGCAGCTACTAGTGTGTCTGGTAAGCGGCAGAGATGACCAGGAACCGGCTGGAGGGGGAGCACCCCTCCCACCGCTGATAAAAGTGATCTTGTGGTGTATCCGCCGCTGAGACAACTTTTATCATGTATAGAATGGCCAGCACAAAAAAAAAAGATACCGGAGTTATGGTAGCTATCTGCTACCATAACAATGGTATTTCACTTCAAACTGCCACTGTCATATGACGGCGGGGCGGTCTTGAAGTGGTTAAAACGCAAAAAAATAAAAACCGCAGAGGTGATCAAATATCATCAAAAGAAAGAGCCTTTTGTGGGAAAAAAAGGAAAATAACTTTGTTTGGGTACAGTATCGCACGACCGCGCAATTGTCAGTTAAAGTAAAGCAGTGCTGTATCGTAAACATGGCCTGGTCATTAAGGGGGTAAATCCTTCCGGGGCTGAACTGATTAAATAATTGGCGTAATTGGAGCTGAACTAACTTCAGCATAATACATGTATCATTTCCCCATTTTCTTCCCCATTTTCCTCTTATTTCTTAAAAGTACATAAAAGCCCGAGCCAGCCACTCCTGCCCCCTCCACAGCCTAGCACTCCAGTGAGTGTGGGGGGGGGGGGCAGAGCAGAGAGCTGGTGACTAACAGTCACCAGCTCCTTGCTCACGGAGCTATGATAACCGAGCAATCATCAGTGTTTGATCGCTCGGTTCTGTTAGAGCCAGAAGGGGACTTATACATCATGGGACCAATGCTGCATCCAGCTAGGTAAGTATGATACTATAAAAAACCCAAATCCCATGCTTCTCTTTTAATTGAACAAGCTAAGGTTAGAAGCTGATTGGCTACCATGCACAGATGCACCAGATTCTGAGTGTGCCGGCTTTAGTAAATCAACCCCTATGTGTTAGGGTCAGGTGTTACTTACAGTACACATGCATTTACTATAGAATCCCGACACCAAATACTTCCAGCACAGTTCTCAGCAGCAGAAGAAAAGTAAGTTATTATTCGTTCTAATACTATTTTGTGTGCGCTTGTTTGTAACACAAAGGAATCTTTTAAGAACAACATCACAGTCATTTTCCTTCTGAGGTTCCATGACATGGACAGATTTAATGTATTACTCTTCATCTTGCTGCTTATCATGTACTCTGTAACAATATGTGGACACTCCTTGATCATCAAACTGGTGTCCATCAGCAAGAACCTTCACTCTCCCAAGTACTTCTTCCTCACTCAGCTCTCCGAAGCGGACATCTTGTTGACCACAGATATTTCCCCTTTCATGCTAAATATTGTACTACATCAAGGGGCCTCCATATCTTTTCCTGGATGTATCAGTCAGCTAAGATTACCTCCCAGTTTTATGGAGAAGAGGGCAGGGTGGAAAGTTTCTACGTTTCTGGTGTTGTTACATTACATGCCTGGCTGACTCAGTGAACGTATGTCTTATTGGGTCCATGTAATCTGGTAAGCCCCTTATATATCGGTGGTGGCTTCTCTTCCTTACATGGAATCATTGGTGTCACATTTGGATTTGGAATGTATTCACTTAACTGTACACATGAACTATAGATACTTTCTTTTTCAATTTCTCTAATGAAATTTAAGTGACACTTTATTCATCATTTTGATGTATTTTTATTGATCACCATTTACCTGCATTTATAAGGTTTATTTCACTATCGGTATACTTTGTATACCATCTTAAAGGTTTGCGGGTTTTTTTGGGTTTGGATTAATGTCTTCACAGCAAGCATATTGAAGGTTTAAATTTATGTACCAGGCACATGTACTCTTGTACCTCTATACTATAAGGTTACACTGTTTTCACTTTTAAAGCGCTACACATACCAACCTTTTTAGTTTATATTAAAATACCGCAGACCCAGGCAGATCATCTCCCCAAACAGGCAGCATAGAGCAGCAAATCAATCTGATTGGTATTCTGGTACACCCAATCCATTTAGCTAATGCCTCCTCCCTGGCCTCGTGGCCTGTTGTTCAATTTTGTATTTGGAAGCACTTAAAAAAGCAGTGCAAATAATTGTGGTGGTGCACTGGCTTGACTTGGCCCATCATTGGAGGTTTTCTGTATCTGTGGGGTTGAATTAGGGGGGGAAACGTTTTTCATAAATTTTACTTTCTATTTCAACCCACAGTTAGTTGTCTTTCAATAATATACTACATGTATGGCCCTTCCCAGGGCTGGCCTTAGGTCGTTAGGTGCCCTGTGCTGTGTGAAGATATTGACAGTGCCCTCCCAGTGACCACATCCCTCTATATATATTTTGGTGTGATACTTCAATTTGGGAAAAGCAGCAGTTAATAGATATCAAAAATCACTCCCATTAAGATTCGGTGACTAAGTGCACAACATGACAGATAAACGAACAGCTATTACTTCAGAATAATAAAAGGTATGCAACCTGACTGCAGCAAAGTTTGTTAAAATAATCCCTGCAATGTACATAGATAAGACCGTTCTCAACAAAAGTGGAGTTAAGTGTGCTGTGCTTAAATTGTATGTCCGCATAGGAAGCTTCAAGTTTGTTGTATTTTTACCAGCAAGTGTCGCTCCACATGGTTTGCAAAGGGTCTTGTTGTCCTTATCATCAAATGTAAAATGCATCCATAGATCTTCTCTTCTCTTTCTACCAATCACAGACACCAACATTTCTGTATAGTTTGTGCAGAAACGGGTATGCATACATAGGAGTGACTCACTCCGCCTTGCCTCGGTTAGGTCTGGACATGGACATTGAGGAGGAGGCCTGCAATGCACAGTGCCATGGATGGTTTGAGGACAGTGAGGAGGTCTGTAATGTGCAGAGTCCTCTTTCGGTGATCTGAGGAGGCCTGTAATGCTGCACAGAGCTCTGGACGGTGGCTGTAATGCTAATCACCCCAGACATGTGTGAACCAGCTCCATTAAAAGCTGGTTCCAATTCACATGTTATGCGAATTGGATGCAGTTAAAAACTCATCCGTATCGCATATACACTATATTACCAAAAGTATTGGGACGCTTGCCTTTACTTGCACATGAACTTTAATGGCACCCCGATCTTAGTCTGCAGGGTTCAATATTGAGTTGGCCCACCCTTTGCATCTACAACAGCTTCAACTATTCTGGGAAGGCGGTCCACAAGGTTTAGGAGTGTGTCTATGGCAGTGATGGTGTACCATGTTGGCACCCTAGATGTTTTGGAACCACATTTCCCATGTTGCTCAATTACACTGCAGAGTGCATGAACATCATGGGGAATGTATTTATAAAACATCTGGAGTGCCAAGGTTTGCCATCACTGGTCTATGGGAATGTTTGATCATTCTTCCTGAAGCATATTTGTGAGATCAGTCAGGAGACGAGAAGGCCTGGCTCGCATTCTCTGCTCTAATTTATACTAAAGGTGTTCTATCGGTTTGAGATCAGGATTCTGTGCAGGCCAGTCAAGTTCCTCATCCCCAAACTCACTCATCCATGTCTTTATGGACCTTGCTTTGTGCACTGGTGTGCAGTCATGTTGGAGGCCATCCCCAAACTGTTCATACAAAGTTGGGACCATGAAATTGTTCAAAATGTCTTGGTATGCTGACACCTTAAGAGTTCCCTTCACTGGAACTAAGGGGCCAAGCCCAAGCCCTGAAAAACAACCCCACACCATAATCCCCCTCCACCAAATGATTTGGGTGAGTGCACTAAGCAAGGTCTACAAAGACATGGATGAGCGAGTTTGGGCTGGAGGAACTTGACTGGCCTGCACAGAGTTCTGACCTCAGGGATTGCAAGCCAGGCCTTCAGTCCAACATCAGTAGGGTGCCTCAATCTAGGTGTTGCAATTTATTAAAAAAAACATAACAGACAATAAAAATGCACTCACTAGATAAAAGTAGACCAAGGCTTTTCATAGACCCATATAGACCTCCACAGGATCACTGTGAGGGTGCAGAGCTCCAGAGGCATCTGGCTAGTTGAAGGAGGGTTCTTTATGAAAGTGCAGCTGTGAGACATCAGGCTGGGATATAAATATCAGCAGCTTCAAGAAGTGGCAAGATGGCTGTGGCTCTAAACAGTGCCTCTCTCGGCTGGGTGATGACAGGAAGTGTAAGGGATGTGGCTACTTTGTAATGAATTGCTACACCTAAATGGAGATGCCCTCTTGTGTTTGTTTTTGTATATGTGCATATATGATCACAAAACCTAATTTGAGAGGAGCTTCATTCACTTTACCTGGTGTTCCCTACGACTCTCTTGGCGCAATAGCTTATTCTTCTTCTTTTGTCCAACATCAATGCCTGACAATGCGCTTCTAGAAGGATGGTCAAACATTCCCACAGACACACTCCTAAACCAGCCTTCCCAGAAGAGCTGAAGCTGTTAAATCTGCAAAGGGTGGGCCAACCCAATATTGAACCCTACGGACTAAGACTGGGATGCAATTAAAGTTCATGTGTGTGTAAAGATAGGTGTCCCAATACTTTTGGTAATATAGTGTATGTGAACTAAGCCTAAGTCTGTTTGTACAATAATAACTTTTGTTCTTGGTGACATATTCCATTTAAAGTTCCTGGTTATGTAACTGTAAGTAACTATGAGAAATACATGATTTGAAAAAGTAAACTTTTAATAAGAATTAAGTTTTATTTTTACAAGCATAGGCACACAAGGGTTTTTCTACTCTCTATGGGATCATTCATTCTCTATACATAGATTGTGTATAAATGGGCTTCTTCTTTGTCAAGCAAGATCTATTGAGCAGTATTACTTGACATTTTTTTAAGGGAAATACATATTTCTTATACAGAAGAGATAGTATGAAGTATATTATTTGCCTTTTTTCTTTCTTCCTCTTTGTTCCTCTTTGTTCCAATTCAAAGTCGTATGCATTAATCAGTCATAAAAGCTTTTTAAAATTTAACATTTAGTATATAAAAATATTATTTACCTGCACTGGCTTATTTCAGAAGATAAATAAGCCAATTATGGATCAACCTCCTGGATCATTATTGAACAGTGTAAGTATAGTTTATTTTCCCTTTATTTACCATATATGTTTTTCCACTCTTTTCTCATGGAAATTTTAGGTAATAATTATGATTTTGTAAGGTGCATTCACAGCTATGTTTTTTAACAGGCATCAATGCATGTACATAAGGTAGCCATTGTTTTACCGTAAACGGTGTTATTTCACATCTTTATATATCGTGTTGGTTTGTGTTGCCCAATCTTCGACCTGAGCTTTGTAGGGTCTCCTGATGATGATAGCAGTACATTACAATGCAAAACATGAAAATGTGCACAGAAATGTGGGATTCCAGCGTCAAAGTTTTCTCCTAAAACTTTCTTACATTCTAAGGTTTTAAAGTAAAATGTGATACTGGTAAAGTAGATACTATTTTAACCACTTGCTTACTGGGCACTTATACACCTTCCTGCCCAGGCCAATTTGCAGCCTTCAGCACTCTCACACTTTGAATGACAGCTGCTCGGTCATACAACACTCTACCCATATGACATTTGTATAATTTTTTCCCACAAATAGAGCTTTCTTTTGGTGGTATTTGATCACCACTAGGGTTTTTATTTGTTGCTAAAAAAAAATGAAAAAAGGCCAAAAATTTTGAAAAAAAATTGCTATAAAATTTTGCAAGCAGGTAATTTTTCTCCTTCATTGATGTGCACTAATGAGGCTGCACTGATAGAATGCACTGATAGGCACCGATATGGCGGTACTGCTGGGTGGCACTGATGGGCATTGTCTTTGCAGGTCTTGCTCCTGGTGGGATTGGGCATATAGGTAATCCAATCATCCTATGTATTACCCTTCCCCACTATGTACTATTCAAATAGAGGATATGACTATATAAAATGTTGTTGTTATTGTCATTGTTATCTCTACTACCACAGATATCTCTCCTGAAGAAGCAGATCAAACTCCGTGAAACATGTAGAGACCTATCGATATCCGTGACCCATACTACAAAGTGTCCCCTCCTCAATCGGGGAACTATGTATTTTGGTGACAACTTTTTTTTAACTTGTATGTTAGTATTGACTTTAGAATGCCTTTTATGGATTCAATAATAAACTATGTTATATTTTTTACTTACCTGTTGACTAAATTACTATATCATATAGTGCAGTGATAGTCCAGCCTGTTGATAAGCTAGTTTCTCTCCTTATCTGGAGGTCGGCTGGGGATTGACCTACCCACTCCCTTAAATGTTGCTGATGGGCACTGATGAGGTGGCACTGGTGGGCACTGATGGGTGGCACTGATGGGTGTCACTGATAGGTGGCACTGATGATGAGGCACTGATGGTCTCTGATTGGCAGCACTGATGGTCACTGATGGGTGGCACTGATGGGCACTGATAGGTGGCACTGATGATGAGGCACTGATGGTCACTGATTGGCAGCACTGATGGGCACTGGTAGGTTACACTAGTAGGCTGTTATTTGGTGGCACTGGTGGGGACTGGTGGGCACAGATAGGCAGCACTGATATGCACTGGTAGGTGGCACTGTCAGGTGGCACTGGTGGGCACTGCTTAGCAGCAGTGGGTGTCTGTGTGCAGGACCAATGTCCCTCTTTCTGCCTGCCTTATAGCAGAATGATGTGCGCAAACTTGTTAAGTTATCCTGACAGGGTGTCATATGACATCCAGCAGGATAAGCTGCGATTGTGCATGCAGCGCAGCGATCATTGGTGTGGTGTGTCAGTCTGACACATTACATCACAAATCTTGGTAAACAGCCTCTGATATAGGCTCTTTACCTTGTGATCAGCTGTGACCAATCACAGTTGATCACAGCCTAAACAGGAAGAGCCTTTTATCGGCTTTTCCTCAACTTGCGCTGACAGACATGAGGAGAGCCCAATCGGCTGTTCTCCTGACAGGGGGGGGTGTGCGCTGATTGATTTTCAGTGCAACCCCCCCTGAAGATGCCTACCCGTGCCCACCAGGGATGTCCACCAGGAATGCCAATCCATGACCACCAGGGTTGTCAATCAGTGCACATTAGAGGTGCCAATCAGTGCCCATTAGAGGTGCCAATCAGTACCTATCAGTAATGCCTGCCTGTGCCTCCTCATCGATGCTGAGCCAGCTATCAGTGCCCATCAGTGCTGCCCATAAGTGACCATCAGTGCAGCCTTTCAGTGCCCATCAGTGTCGCCTATCAGTGTCCATCAGTGCCACCTATAAATGCCCATCAGTGCTGCATATCAGTGCCACCTATCAGTGTCACCTCTCAGTGCCAATCAGTGCTGCATAATAGCACCATCAGTGTCATCTCATGAGTGCCCCCTCATTAGTGCCACCTCATCAGTGCCCATCAGTGCCCCTTTAGCAGTGCCTGTAATTGCAACCTAATCAGTGCCCATCAGTGAAGGGCACAGAAACAAAGAAAAACTTTTTTTTTAGCAAAAAATAAAAACCCCAGTAATGATCAAATACCACCAAAATAAATCTCTATTTGTGAGAACAAAATGATAAAAATTTTGTTTGGGTACAATGTTGCATGACCGCGCCATTGTCATTTAAAATGCAACAGCACTGAAAGCTGAAAATTGGCCTGAGCAGGAATGGGGGAAGTGTCCTGTATTGAAGTGGTTTACTGCTATAAAATACATGCAATAATAAATCTGAAACAAATCAAATTTCTTCATCAATTTAGGCCAATATGTATTCTGCTACATATTTTTGGTAAAAAAAAAAAAAAAATCCCAATAAGTGGATATTGATTTGTTTGTGCAAAAGTTATAGCATCTACTAACTATAGTATAGATCTATGGACTTTTTAAAAACATTTTTTTGCTAGTAATGGTGGCGATCAGCGATTTTTGGCAGGACTGCGACATTGCAGCGGACAAATCAGAAACTTTTTGGGGACCAGTGACACCAATACAGTGATCAGTGCTAAAAAAAATGCACTGTCATATTACTAATGACACTGGCAGGGAAGGGGTTACCATCAGGGGTGATCAAAGAGTTAAATGTGTTCCCTGGGAGTTCTTTCTTACTGTGTTGGGGATGGTTTACTGTAAGAAGACAGAGATCCGTGTTCCTGCTTAGTAGAAACACAAGATCTCTGTCTTCCTTACTAGCAGAATGGCGATCTGCCTTGTTTACATAAGCAGACCACCGCGTACAGGTACGTGATTTTGTGCTTAAGGGCCACCCTGTCACAGTATATGTACGCGGGGCAGTCTTTAAGTGTATGTAAAACCTAACAAAGATCATCTTTTATTTTATTTATTTATTTGGTATGTGAAATATACCGTTGTAGGCCTTTTGTGTTAAAACATGTTTGGTAGGCTTTAGAAATAAATACATAAGCATAATTAGAAGAATACAATAGCAGAGGGTCTTTTTTTTCGATTTTTGGGGTGTGTTTTTGCCCACCTGGTGTGCATGTGCACTTTATAAAGAGAGATATAAATTGGTTACCACAGTTTCCATTTTTGTTTTTCAAAAAATGGTTTCTTGGATTTACTTTAAAAAAAAATATTAACCACTTTAGCCCCGTAAGGATTTACCCTCTTAATGACCAGGCCATTTTTTGCGCACAATAAACAAAAAAACAAAAAACAGTATATTTTGAAAAAAAAAAACTATTTTTTTTTTACATTCTGCTATAATACATATCCAAATAAAATGTAAAAAAAAAATGTCTTCATCAATTTAGGCCAAAATTTATTCTGCTACATATTTTTGGTAAAAAAAAAAATCCTAATAGGCTTATATTGTTTAGTTTGCACAAAAGTTAGAGGGTCTATAAACTAGGGGATAGATTTATGGACTTTTAATTTTTTAAATGTTTTTTACTAGTAATGGTGGTGATCTGCGATTTTTAGCAGGGCTGCGACCCTAAGTGGGGACCAGGGACACCAATACAGTGATCAGTGCTAAAAAATGCACTGTCACTGTATAAATAACACTGGCAGGGAAGGGGTTAACACCAGGGGCGATCAAAGGGTTAACTGTGCTCCCTCAGTGTGTTTTCTTACTGTGTGGGGGTAGTGCTCACAGGTACAACACAGAAATCGCTGTTCTTAATCACTGGGAACAGCAGATCTCCATGCTCTCCCCATCAGAACAAGTATCCACCTTGTTTACACAGGCAGATCCCTGTTCTGCCTCTCTGTGGAGTGATCGCAGCTTGCCGGTGGATATCAGGTCTGCTGGGCAAGCGCAACGACTCCTCCTCCATGAAGCATGCGCACACGCCCACAGTATCTATTGCGAGAAACAACATACAGGTATATATGCGGTGGGCGGTATGGGCGATTATCTCATGTGGATCACCTTTCCTGGGAAGAAGGCAGCTTGAAGGCAAAAACTTTAAAATCTGGCAGGGTGAAAGTTTTATTTTGGCAAAAGGTTGCAAGACACAAAACAAACAAAATAGCAAAACAAAAACCTTGCTGTCTGATGCTAAACTACTACAGAGCAGGATACCTCTCTATACAGTGTCGAGCTTGTCCCTGACACCTTCAAACAAAACAAACGCAAACCTTTTCTCTTGCAGTCCTCAGAGCAATCAACTCTCAAGGTGTAGGACTCTCAGTGTAGCCATACTGAGTCCCAGGCCAGAGCACAACTGAGATCTCTTCCTGGTCATTTAATGCAGCTGAGGAGGAATTTGGGTGGACCAGAAACTCTGGTCTGAAACAATCTCTGCCACAGTGGCTGGCAAAACCTGGGTCGGACTCTCACTAGTCCACTCCAAATGAACGCATGCGAGGGGACAAATATCGCCCGTCCACTATTGCACCTCGCATAATGTTACATATTCCCCCATCTGCTCATTATTTTGCAGCTTTCTTACCCAATTTTCCACAGTAAACTTGTAGGGCTGTAGGGCAAAAAACCACCTTGTCACCCGACTATTTTTTTCCCTGTTGTCACACATCCACTTCAGGGGGGCATAGTCGGTGACCAGTCTATATGGCCTGCCCAATAACTAATATCTTAGAGCCTCCAAGGCCCATTTAATAGTGAGACATTCCTTCTCAACTATGGCATCATTTTTCTCCTGCTGGTTTTGTTTCCGGCTTAGGTATAGAACCGGGTGCTAATCCCTATCCTTGATCTGGGACAGTACAGCCCCTAGACCCACAACAGAGGTTTCTGCATCAGGAAGTCCTTGGTGAAGTCTGGGGTCACCAGCCCCGGTTGTACACAGAGGGCTTGTTTCAACTTCTGAAACACCCTCTCGGCTCCAAGGTTCCACCTCACCATGACCGACCCTCTACCCTTTGTCAGGTCCATCAGTGGTACAGCAATGGTGGCAAAGTTGGGTATGAAGCGTCTATAGTACCCTTTGATCCCCAGGAATGCTCGCACCTGCTTTTTAGTCAGAGGTTAGGGCCATTTCTGGATTGCCTCCAGTTTGTTGGTTAAGTGTTTAACGAGTCCCCGACCGATAATGTGGCCAAGGTATTTGGCCTCCTCTAGACCGATGGCACACTTTCTTGGGTTGGCTGTGAAACCCACTTTCCTAAGGGAATCTATCACTGCTTGCACTCGGGGTAGATGCGATTCCCAATCAGGGCTGTGGATGACCACATCATCCAAGTAGGCGGCTGTGTAGGAAAGGTGCAGTCTTAGGGTTTTATCCATTATTCTTTGGAATGATGCAGGGGCCCCGTGTAACCACTTGTGTAAACAGGGGCCCAGTGTAATTCATTTGTATTGAAACAACCCTTCAGGGGTGGAAAAAGCAGTCTTCTATTTTGCTGTCTCTGTGAGGGGTATCTGCCAATAGCCCTTAGTTAAGTCTAAGGTTGTTATGTACTGGACACCTCCCAATCGGTCTATAAGTTTGTCAATGCGAGGCATAGTTAGGCATCAAACTTGGACACACTATTTAACTTTCTAAAGTCATTACAGAACCTTATAGTGCTATCGGGCTTTGGGACCAGCACTATGGGGCTCGACCAGTCACTGTGGGACTCCTCTATCATGTCCAATTCTAACATGGTTTTGACTTCCTTTGCCATGGCCTCTCGTCTAGCCTCAGGGATTCTATAGGGTTTCACATTTATGCGAACACCTGGTTCCGCGATGATGTCATGCTGGATCACTGAGGTCAGTCCGGGTAAAGGGCAGAAAAAGTCTCTATTTTTACTCACAAATTCCTTAACGTCATTTTGTTGCAATACGGACAAGATTATAGGGACATCAGGGGTCGGTACCCTGTCCTTTTGGGGAGTGGAGATGGTCAGTGAACTCTCTCTATTCTTCCATGGTTTTAAGAGATTAACATGGTAAATTTGTTCCGGTTTCTCTTCCCTGCCTGGTAAACTTTGTAGATTACCTCTCCTATTCTTTCCCTAACCTCAAAGGGACCCTGCCCCTAGGTCAGGAATTTACTTTCAACAGTGGGGACTAGCACCAGCACTCTATCCCCAGGGTTGAAAGTTTGGGTCTTGGCACCCTGATTATAAACCCTCCTCTGGGCCTCTTGGGATTGCTCCATATGCTCGCATACAAGGGGCAGGACAGCTGCAATTCAATCCTGCATCAAGGAGACATGCTCAATGACACTTCTATATGGAGTGGCCTCCCCTTCCCACGTTTCTTTTGTGACATCTAGCAGCCCACTCTTATATCTACCATACAAGAGTTCAATCAGGGAATAACCCGTAGACACCCGTGGAACCTCTCGTATCGCAAACATGAGTTATGGTAGCAAAAAATCCCAATTTCTCCCATCTTTATTAACCACCTTTTTTAACATACTTTCAGGGTTTTATTAAATCTCTCCACAAGTCCATCTGCTTAGGGGTGGTAGACAGATGTATTGAGATGGGAGATTTTATACAACTTGTACAGGTCCTTAGTAACCCTGGACATGAAGGGAGTGCACTGGTCTGTTAAGATCCCTTTTAGGATCCTTATGCGACTAAACACCTGGACTAATGCCTTGGCGATAGTCTTAGCGGAGGTATTCCGCAAGGGTATGGCTTCAGGGTAGCATGTATTCCAGTATTACCAGAATGTGCTGGTGGCCCCCAGGCAGACTTTACTACGGGCCCCACCATATCCATGCCAATTCTCTCAAACAGCACTTCAATCATAGGTAGGGGAACAAGCGGACTGTGAAAATGTGGTGACTGTGCAGACATTTGGCACTCGGGGCATGACTCACAGTACTCTCTGACATCTGCATACAGTCAAGGCCAGAAGAATTTCTGGGTTATCTTCTCCCTGGTCTTCTCCATACCCAGATGTCTCCCCATTATATAACCATGGGCCAAGTCTAGCACCATTCTGCAGAAGGGTCTGGGAACCACCAGATGTTCTACCTCGTCCTCAATGTGTTTTACGACATGGTACAGCAGATTGTTGTTAAGAGCCATGTAGGGGAAAGACATCCCCCCCAATTAGGATCCACAGGTTCCCCATCTATCATCTTAACATTCTCTCTGGCTCTAATGGGGGTGACATCTCGTAATTGCTCTGTACAGAAATCCTCCCTCCTGACCTCTAAGTCAGGAGTCACATTCTGTGCACTCTCACTATTAGAGTCATATAGGTTCTCTGGTTCATTAGGCTCCAGCTGAGAGCTTTCTTCCAGCTCCTCTGGCTCCCCAGCCATTACAGGAAAAGGAAGAGGGTCTCCCCCTTCCTCGGTCCTGCCAACCGTCTCCTCTTCCAAATGGCAAAAAGGTTCTGGTAAGAATTCCAGCAGGGAGAGCTCTATCCTGCAGACTCTCTGTGCCTTCCCATAGCCTCCAAAAATGGGGAAAATCTCTCCCCACCAGGGCCTCATGAAGCGGGGAAGGTACCACACTCACTGAAATTGTCACGCTGCCCCAAGGGGTGTCAATCTCAACCACTGCAGTCTGGTAGTCCCAAGTGTCCCCATGGATGCAAATAACCCTGATTGTGCTAGGGCTTAATTTTGCAGGGTTCACACACCTGCTAATGACTAAAGTCACAACACTACCCAAAGTAGTGCAGTGACTGGTTTTCCATCCACAGAAATCACACACATTTGTTTTTCCATGTGACCCTGCCATGATGCAGTGCATGTGACCTGTGCAAAAAGAGACATGCGTCTTTTCATATAAGCATTATCGCGCTGCATTGGTTCATCATTTAGAGGACAATTGCCAGCAATATGTCCCAGTGCATGACAACGGTAGCACTGTATGTGCTTTACACCCAGTCCTCTCAAGGGTCCTCAAGACCTTCCTGGCTTCTTTGGCCAGTCTCTAGGTCTAGGGCCCATAGTCTCTTTAGCTGTAGCAGTCTTAACAAACCGGGCGATCTTTCACCCCTAGATACATTGGAGTGGGGCAGAGACGGGTACCACAAGTTCTCAGCCACACTGTATCTCTCCACAAGGTCCACCGGTTGGGTTGCCATTTTGGGGTCTCCATGGCTGACCCACTTTCTCAAAGTCACAGGGAGTGCACGTAGATACCTGTCCATGACCACACACTCCACGATCTGAGGGCCTGGCAAAGTCTCTATCTGTAACCACTTCTTGGTGAGATGGATCAAGTCAAAAATTTGGGAGCAGGGTGGCTGGTCCATGCGGTAGGACCACTGATGCACCCGTTGAGCCTGGACTGCCATGGTGACACCCAGGCATGCGAGTATCTCCATTTTTAGTGACTCAAAGTCCTGGGCCTTATCGGGTTCCAAATCAAAAGAGGCCTTTTGGAGCCCACCTGTCAGAAAATGTGCTAGCAGTCCCAACCATTGTTCTTTCGGCCATCGTTCGCCAAGAGCGACTCGTTAAAAAAAAGTCGTGAGGTACACCTCCCCGTCATCCGCAGGTGTCATCTTCTGCAGGTGGTAAGAGGCATGTACCAATTTTGGTTCCACTGCCAGGAGGTGCTGGCCCTTAATTTAACTCCACCAGAGCCTCCATAAACTGGAGATTCATCTCCTGCTGAGCCACAATGACCTGCTAAATTGCCTCCTGTTGAGCCGCCTGTTGTGCTGCGATAGCCTGGCAACTCTCCTCCTGCTGAGCTGCAGCAGCCTCTTGTTGAGCCGCATGTTGTGCTGCGACCTGGCAGTTCATTTCCCACTGAGCTGCATTGACTTGCAGTAGGGACTTCACCAATTCCTCCATTTTGGAAAGTTGCCCTCTGAACTCTACCACGTGTGGGTGATTAGCTCGTGTGGATCACCTTTCCTGGGAAGAAGGCAGCTTGAAGGCAAAAACTTTCTTAAAATCTGGCAGGGTGCCAGTTTTATTTTGGCAAAAGGTTGCAAGACAGAAAACAAACAAAATAGCAAAACAAAAACCTTGCTGTCCGATGCTAAACTGCTACAGAGCAGGATACCTCTCTATACAGTGTCAGGCTTGTCCCTGACACCTTCAAACAAAACAAACACAAACCTTTTCTCATGCAGTTCTTAGAGCAACCAACTCTCAAGGTGTAGCTCTCTCAGTGTAGCCATACTGAGCCCCAGGCCAGAGCAAAACTGAGATCTCTTCCTGGTCATTTAATGCAGCTGAGCAGGGATTTGGGTGGGCCAAAAACTCCGGGCCGGAAACCATCTCTGCCACGGTGGCTGTCAAAACCCGGGTCCCACTCTCATTAGTCCACTCTAAGTGAACGCATGTGAGGCGACAAATATCACCCGTCCACTATCGCATCTCGCATAATGTCACAGCGGTCTTTAACTGGTTAATTAACATGAACAATTTAATTGTAAGATATTCTATCTTAAAGCAGAACTTTACCTATAACTAGAGATGAGCGAACTTCTAGAAGTCCGGGTTCTGCTGGTTCGGCCGAACTTCGGGACAAAGTCCGGGTTCGGGTCCGGACAGAACCCGAACTTTGTCCCGGACCCCGAACCCCATTGAAATCAATGGGGACACGGACTTTTAGGCACAAAAAAGGCTGGAAAATAGTCCTGGAAGGTCCTAGAGGTCTGCAAAAGGAAGGAAATGTGGGTAGGGTGGGACAAATGCCCTACAAAGAAATGGGGACAGGGAAATAACTTTAAATATTTTTAAAAAATAAAAACATAAAAAATGCAAAAATGGAGATCATCTTCAAAATGGGTCTGAAAAGTATTAATTAACATTAGAGGCCATAGAACTGTTCTAAAATCATCTTCAAACTGTGTCAAAAAAGTATAAATAAGCCGGGAGTACCCATATCACTGTTCTGCAAAATGTGTGTGTCACTTTAAATGAAACCGGGAATCAGTGCACATCTCTTCTGCACAATTATTTAAAGTATGTGTGTCACTTTAAATCAAACCGTCAATCATTGCACATCTGTTCTGCACAATTTTTTAAAGTCTGTGTGTGACTTTAAATGAAACCGTCAATCATTGCACATCTGTTCTGAACAATTTTTTAAAGTCTGTGTGTGACTTTAAATGAAACCGTCAATCATTGCACATCTGTTCTGCACAATTTTTTAAAGTCTGTGTGTCACTTTAAATCAAACCGTCAATCATTGCACATCTGTTCTGCACAATTTTTTAAAGTCTGTGTGTGACTTTAAATGAAACCATCAATCATTGCACATCTGTTCTGCACAATTTTTTAAAGTCCGTGAGTCACTTTAAATGAAACCGTCAATCATTGCACATCTGTTCTTCACACTTCTTTTTAGTCTGTGTCACTTTTATTATTGCCACTAATCATTGCACATCTGTTATTCACACACGGTCTACAAACTTCTTGTCCACATACCAAGGCGTGGGCCAAAATCCATTTCACAAGATTTGATAAAAGTCTACACACGTCTTGTCTACATTACACACTTCTTGTAGACAAGACCACGTCTTGTCTACAACACACACTTATTGTCTACACGTTACTAATCACCGTTATTATTTTCACTGTGTCTGATTTTTCTTCACACTTCTTGTCTACACGTTACTAACTGCCAAAGTAAATTTCACTGAGTGCCTGAAATTTTT
>BLSH010259057.1:128451-142238 GCA_018402905.1 Glandirana rugosa | reverse complement strand
TTATTTTCCCTATCCCCATTTATTTGTAGGGCACTTGCCCTAGTTTGAAGATGATTTTGGAACAGTTATATGGTTTCTACCGTTAATTAATACTTTTCAGACACAGTTTGAAGATGATCCACATTCACCTCCATTTTTGCTTTTTTTTGTTTTAATTTTTTTAAAAATATTTAAAGTTATTTCCCTGTCCCCATTTTTTTTGTAGGGCACTTGTCCTACCCTTACCCCCATTTTACTTCCTTTTGCAGCCCTCTAGGGCTTTCCAGGACTTTGCTACAGCCATTTTTGTGCCTAAAAGTTCGGGTCCCCATTGATTTCAATGGGGTTCGTTGTCCGTGCGATCGTTCGGGTTCCGTCCGGACCCGGACTTTGTCCCGAAGTTCGGACGGACCAGCAGAACCCGAACGTCCAGGTGTTCGCTCAACTCTAGTCACAGCCCAACACTCCAGTGAGTGCAGGGGGGGCAGAGCAGAAAGCCAATGACTGACATTCACCAGCTCTCTGCTCATGGAGCTATGAGAATGGAGCGATTGGCAGTGTTTGATTGCTCAGTTCTCATTGTTAGAGCCAGCGGGGGACAGAAGCTGCATCAGTCTGATGTTGCATCCAGCTAGGTATGAATCTACAAAAAAACCCAAATCCCATGCTTCTCTTTTATTTGAACAAGCTGAGGTTAGAAGCTGATTGTCTACCATTCACAGCTGCATCAGATTCTGAGTGCACCAGCTTTAATAAATCAACCCCTGTGTTAGGGTCAGGTTGAGTCAATATGTTATGGGGTGATTGTAAACTATTTACTAACACATGCTTTTGCCATAGAATCCCGACACCAAATACTCCCAGCACAGTTCTCAGCAGCAGAAACTAAAGTAAGTTATTATTTCTTCTAATACTATTTAGTGTGTGCTTGTTTGTAACGCAAAGGCATCATCTATGAACAACATCACAGTCATTTTCCTTCTGGGGTTCAATGACATGGACAGATTTAATGTATTACTCTTCATCTTGCTGCTTATCATGTACTCTGTAACAATATGTGGAAACTCCTTGATCATCAAACTGGTGTCCATCAGCAAGAACCTTCACTCTCCAATGTACTTCTTCCTCACTCAGCTCTCTGTAGCTGACATCTTGTTGACCACTGATATTTCTCCTTTCATGCTAGATATTGTACTACATCAAGGGGCCTCCATATCTTTTCCTGGGTGTATCACGCAGCTATATTTTTTCATTTTTATTGAGGCATCTGAGTGTTTTATTCTGACGATGATGTCCTATGACCGCTACCTAGCCATTTGTTCTCCTCTGTACTATATCACCATTATGAACCATATGCTTTGCATGAAATTAATTGTTGCCTCCTGGCTCTTAGGCTGTTTAGTCGCACTAATTCTGGTACAAGGAATAACTCAACTAAATTTCTGCAGGCCAAATACGATTGACCATTTTTTTTGTGATTATTACCCTTTGATGGAACTTTCTTGCTCAGATGTGTCTATGCTTCATATCGAAGCTATATTGTTGTGCACTCTTGTAGGTGTCTTACCATTATTTGTTATAATATTTTCATATGTGTATATTGTTTTAACCATATTTAAGATATCCTCTTTTTCTGGAAGACGGAAATCTTTTTCAGCTTGTAGCTCCCACCTGACAGTTGTGTCTATATATTTTGGGACACTAATCGCCACGTACATGATTCCAAATGAACAACAAACACATATTGTCGGTAAGACAATGGCATTGCTATACACTGTGTTGACTCCATTACTAAATCCTTGTATATATAGTTTGAGGAATGAAGACATTAAGAAAGCTTTGGGAAAATTAATTTATAAACAAGTATCTTCCTATTAAAAGTCTTGAATGGAACATAAAAAGACTTCATCTATAATTGTCCATAACAATTCGTAAGCAACTTGTATAGCCACAGCTTTTGTTATTGACATATGCAGTCTATTTCATTTGTATTTACCCAAATATGTTAACTTCACCAACATCTTGATGCATTATTGAAGCCTAGCTACTGCCTAAATGTTTTTATAGTTTTGAAAAAGTAAGGAATATTTACTATTTTGCCATCTATGCCCATTGCGGGTCGCCCTATGTGGAGACCTGAAATAATATGATCTTTATCCTTTTATTTTCAACTTGTTTTCCAGTTGTATCTTCAATTAGTTCCAGAGCTTGAGCCCTGATGAAGAGATAGTTTTGGACCCCCCCCCAAATGCATTGACATCTTCTGTTATGCACAATAAAGACTTACTTTTCTCTTTACTTTACACTTTACCCATGATATAACAGGACTTACTCTTGATCAAGACCCCTGTTTTTTTTTAATTTCACTGTATGCAGGAATCCAACTTGGGCATATTGGTTGCTTTCAAATCTACAATAGATATTCATCAGTAGTTGCACAGTGATGGCTGACAATATTTTCATAGAGTACCCGTAAGTTCATTTGACTATGGGTGGTTGAGTGCTGCTGCAGAGTTCCTGATTATTCCTTCCTTCTGGTACTATTTGCTAAGGCAATAACCATATGCAGTGTTCTTATTCCTCACTTAGAAGCCAGGTTTATACTACATGATTTTGGTTCCTACACCCCCCTCCCCTATTTAACTCCCCTTCCCCTTCATCATGTTCCATCTCAAAGTCTCTACATCTCTCTACACTATGTTTCTTGACAAGCTACTATGATTAATGTGCAACCAATAAACTCTAGATTTAAAAAAAAAAGGTTTGGTCTAAATATATACTTTAGCCACTTCCGTACTGGACATTTTCACCCGCTTCCTGCCGAGGCCAATTTTCAGCTTTCAGCACTGTTACACGTTGAATGCCAATTACTCAGTCAAACAATAATGTACCCAAATTAAATAGTTATAATTTTTTCACTCAAATAAATATTTATTTGGTGATATTTAATCATCACTGGGTGATACGTTTTGATAAAAAAAAAAATCTTTCTTTCTTTCTTCCTTTCTTTCTTTCTTTCTTTCTTTCTTTCTTTCTTTCTTTCTTTCTTTCTTTCTTTCTTTCTTTCTTTCTTTCTTTCTTTCTTTCTTTCTCTTCAGTTCATTGTATGGTGTTACTCATTTAGTCAACCCCTCTGTTACGTGGCTTTGGTTTCCCATTTTTTTTTTTTTACTTTCAATCAATTTTTATTAATTAAGTTCAGAACAAATAAATGAAGTAAAATTACAGCATTTAGCCTAGGTTCACACTGCTGCGAGAATGAAATCATGCAATTTCATACCCACCTGTTAGTCCGACTGTGGGGGCGATTTCAGAGACATCTGTGCGGGTTGCTGCACAGATGTCTATTTAAATTGCACCTAAGGTTGCCAAAAGTAGTGCAGAAACTACTTTTGGTAATCTGTGCGGTGCCACAATGTCGGCGTCCCACCGATACGGACGGTACCATTGCCAGCAATTACTGCAGATTTGGCATGTCAAATCACATGCCAAATCACATCAGTGTGAACTTAGGCTAAAGAATATTAGCTCACAATGTATGACCCAGTTTCATAGAAGTGTGAGGCGGTAGGTGAGAAAGAAGCACATATCTGGAGAGAAAATATCTAATTGAAACAGAAATAAACAGTATGCAGTTATCAGTCATTTAAGAAGGCTTACAGATGTTCAGATGGCTGTCTAATTATAGATCGCTATTTAGTGTGAATATCCTAGGCCTAAAAGTATGGTCGAGGCGAGTCAGTGGGAACACCATGAGATGAATTAAGCTTGGTTGGCCTGGCCTATCCTCTAAGGTGAGGAAGAGGTGGGGCCGACTCGTGATGCCCACTGTGTCCAGTGGGTCCCCCTTACCCAGTATCTAGGGCCAAGAAACCTAAAAACCTGAGGTCCAGAGCCTCTCATTTAGTCTGATCTGCTATACACACATATAAGGCTAGCTTGATTTACCAAAAATAGCTATTACAAGAGGGCAGCATTCCTGAGTGGATATATAAGTAAAATGTCAGGTGTACAGTGTAACCACTCCCAGGTGGGGCCCCCTACTGTGTAGTAACAGGGGAATAGATTATCCCCAAAACCCAGACTCTCCTGAAGTGCGTCCTATGTCTACTGACAGAAAGGGACTACATATCCGAGACAAACATGTGTAAGCTTCAGAACAGAAAATTGGGACATAGAAGGAGGAGAGAAGAGAGGTAGAAATAGGAAAGAGCAGTAGAAGAGAAGTGTAGATGTCACACCGGATTGTCCCTGGAGGCATAGACTAAGTCCTATTGAGGTATCTGTGATATGTTCATATATTCTGCCCACGGTTGCCAAATGGCCTCAAAACTCTTAACTGTGTCCTGTAGAGTACTAACCATCTTCTCCTGGGCAATGATCCATGAGATGTTCTTTTTCGCTATGGCGCAGGAGATGAAGAGCTGTTTCTAAGCTCTTGCTATTGTCAATTTAGTTCACAGGACTATTAAGTGAATAAGTCTCCTCTTGCTTTTAGGGGCCTTTTCTATGGTGAAGTTTAGCAAGGCTATTTGAGGAGACTTAGGCACCTCGAGTCCTGTTACCTTTCTGACTAAAGAAAACATTTTATTCCAGAAGCTTCTGAATTTGGGGCATTCCCACCACATATGTATCATCAAGCCCATATGGGAACACTCTCTAAAGCAGAGGGGTGAGGCAGAGGGGTAAAATTGAGCTAGTCTTACAGGGACCAGATACCATTGTGTCAGGACCTTGAGATCCGCCTCAATCAGAGAGGTGTTTAGGATGCCGTGATATGCCCAAGAAAAGGCTCTATATCAATCCTCCAGTTCCCATTCCTGGGAAAGATCTTTCTCACAATCCCTCATGTAGTTAGGCTTGGAGTTTACTCTTAAGAGTGACTCGTAGATCAGCAAGATCCCCCCTTTCTGGCCTGGCCACATCATAGTTCCTATGATGAGATGATAGGTGGGAGTGGTTTGGACTTCCACAGGGAGTGTAGGAAATGTGAAATTTGGAGGACTCTAATTTTCTCAGAGGGGGCATTTCATGTTTACTAATACAGTGGTCAAGGGTGAGCAAACCCCTAGGGGTAAATAAATGACCTATCCTGTACAACCCATTGTCTAGCCACCATTGGAAGGCTTTGCTATTCATACCTGAGGAAAGCAAGGATTTTGAAAGAGGAGGGCAAGTGGACAAATCTGAAAGATTAGCTCTGGGTGGTTCTTAAGGCCCTCACACAAAGCGAATGAGTGGGAAAGCTTTGGGGCCAGGATCACAGGACATTTCTTAGGGTGGCCCCACATGAGGTAGTCCAGGGTAAAGTTTGGTACCGACTGACATTTTAATATTCACCCAATCTGGTTTAGTTGAGTGTGAATAGATGACTGAGATCTGGGCTAACTTGGCAGTACCATAGGAGATTAGGCAGGGCTAGACCCCCTTTGTTTTTAATGCTTGGAAGAGAACCCCTTTAGCTACTCGGTGAGCCTTTGAGCCCAAGACAATGCAATCATTTTGGACTGGAAATGTCGTAAATGTTCCCTATTGATGAGTATATGGAGGGAGTGAAAGAGGTAAAGGATTTGGGGAAGTAATGTCATTTTGATAGAGGAAATCCTTCCCAGTCAGGAAAGGTTAATAGAGACCAGCAACTAGGGTCTAATTCAAGCTTTGAATTCAGGGGGGAAATTAGCTGTATATATTTGATCTACCCTTTTGGAGAGGAATACCCCCAGGTAGGGAATGGAAGAGTCGCTCCAAGAGAAGTTGAAGTGGTATTTTAGTTAACTAGTGAGTCTTGTACAGTGATGTTAAGTGCTTAGGATTTAGACATGTTAACATGTAGGCCTGATATTTTGCCAAATACAGCTAGGAGATGGCTGATATTGAGAAAGAGTACACATTTGTGGGTTTGAGACCCACATTGGACACCATGAATATCAGGGTGAGCCCTGATAGCTATTGCTACGGGTTTGAATTGCTATTGAAAATATCATGGGGAAAAGGGGGCAGCCCTGTCTCATGCCTTTCAATATTGGAAAAGGATCTGAACAGCAACCTTGGAGATGCACCTGGGCTTCGTGTAACGAATATAAAGCACTTAAGGTGTTGGTGAAGTGCTGGCCGAAGCCACACCGCTGCATGAAGATGTGAAGATGTAAGGCCAAGAAACAGAGTTAAATGCCTTCTTTAGGTCAATGGACAAGAGGAGACCCTCTTGGGGTCACCCTCCATCCCACCCTGACTGCAACAGCGAAATTATGTCTATAGCCCTCCTAATCTGATCAGGGCCTTTGTCTACCTGGTATGAAACCCACCTGGTCCTTATGTATATACCAACCTAATGAATGAGAATATTCGGTCTGCAAGTATCTTAGTCAAAATTTTCAAGTCATTATTTATTAGAGAGATAGGACGATAGTTGCTAACCTCGCTCGGATCCTTACCAGGTTTTGGGATTACAGTAATGTAAGCCGAGTTCAAAGAGCATTCCAGGATGGTATCCTTACGTAAAGCTTTGAAAAAGCACACTAGATATGGTGCTAGAGTGGGAGCAAATGCCTTGTAATAGGGGATCGCAAAGCCGCCAGGCCTAGGGGCTGAACCCTGTTTCAAATGCTTGATGACCTGTACTACCTGGTCAACTGTTATCTGGGCTTCTAGAGTGGAATGGTGACGATCCTCTAATTTGGATATGGGCTGCAAATCTAGGAAAGAGTCAATATGAGTCTGATCAGTCTGAGGCCCTGCTCTGTACAGTTTTTTTATAGTAGTCGTGGAAGGTTCCCATAACTTTCTGTGGATTGTGTGTCCCTGATCATCTGGAAGGCATATTTTGGTGAACACACGAGAAAGAGGTTTGGGAGTCTGCTGCCAGCATCTAGCCCATTCTATCTGTCCACAGGTAAAAGCGGGCTCCACTCGATATTGAGCTCTTTTCCACTTTAGAGGTAAGATCGAAGTTCAGAGCAGTCCTTGCTGTGTCCAGTTTAGGGGTCTCGCTTGAGTAACTTGCTAATGGTTAAAACATTTTCCTCTAGACATGTTATATCGGCCCTCCGCTCATAGTTAATTTTGAACACTAGTTGCATAAATTTCCCTCTGATGGTGGCCTTGTGTGCGAGAAAGGGGCCTCTAAGTGCAGTAGTTCCCATTTGGGGTAGACAGGGTGTGACCTTCGACCAGAAGATCTCTAGATTTAAATATCTCTGTAAGTCTGTAACATGTTCTTTTGATTTGTTGATGTATGTTAAAGAATATCCATTGTTTATTAAAATTATGGAGCTATGTAAGACAGGAAAACGGAAACTATATAATATCCTGCTAATTGCTTATTATATCTAATAAAAATTCAAAGTTAAAAAAAAAAACACTTACAAGAACTGGTTTGACGAAGGAACTGTGCATTCTCCAAAATGGGTTACCGTCCACCGCCTTCACCTGGTGTTACATTGGTCGCATGCTTTTCAGGTTGGTTCCAGAACCCGGGCCGCCTAATCGCATCTTCACCTCCTCGATAATCCACGTCACCAAGGAATCTGACAGCTGCCGGTTGGCTCTCTCTCTCCTCCAGAGAGATGAGGATTACAGAGATCCGCATGAGGACTAATCATTCTATGCCTATGACCTCTCACTACTTGTAAGTGTTTTGAATCCCATTGTGCCTGCAATAAATCTTTTAACTACTGCAATTAGAGGTGCCTTTCTCTTTCCTTTATAACTTAAATCAGTGTACATTATTTAGTTTGTGTGAAAGTAGAGTTTACAAATTATGACATATATTTTTGAAAATTGATCAATCCTGATGTACTGGCATCTCATTTCTTGGGGCCCTAAAATGCCAGGACAGTACAAATACCGTACAAATTACCCCTTTTTGGAAAGTAGACAGTCCAAGGTATTTAGTAGGCATGGCAAATTTCTTGAAGTTGTAATTTTTTGTCACAATTTTTAGGAAAATGAAGAAATTATAAAATATTAGTTTTTTCACAATTTATTTTACACGCTGTCACCAATGCAGTACAGCATCATTTGTGTGGTAGTGATCAGGGATACTGACATTTTTGTTTTGCTTTTTCTATTTTTCTTTTTTTTTACTATTTTTTCATCAGAGTAGTTCAGTGTCACCATAGTCATAGTTTCTTTTTTTACCCTGTTATTGCTTATAGCAGTGATGTTCACTGCTATAAGCAATCCTTTTAACTGTCTTGAATGGCTTTCATTTGTGATAGCTTGCTTTCTATTAGTTTTTTAAAAAATGTTTTCAACAATTTTTTTTTTATCTTTCTGTGACCAGAGCAGTGTAGTGTTATCCATACATTTTAGTCCAATCATTCCAGTGCTTCTATATATGACAACATCACTTCTCTGGACAAAGTCTCTTAGATTTTCCAACAGGTTTCTTATATGTTTATATCAGTTCAATGCCCCAAACTCGTACCTGATTTATTAACCCATACAAAATATAAGGGGCCAAAAAAGCTTTCTTATCAACAACATCTCTGTGTCTTCTCTGTTATTTTCCTTTATTCATCCTCATATTTGTCCCCAAAAAGAAAAAAAATAGTGTAATACCTTCTAGTCTTAAACTTTATTTTCCAATATTGTGCTGACATGTGTATAAATCAGCATGCTTTTCAAGCCCCCAAGTGTGTCTGGTACCTTCTTTGCTCCCCTTAAAGTGGCTCTAAAGCCTTAAGGTTTTTCACCTTATTGCGTTCTATGAATTAAGGTGAAAAACCTTCTGTATTGCAGCTACCCCCAGCCCCCTTTTTCTTACCTTAACCTGATCTAATCCAGCGATGTGTATGAGTGCAGCGGCTCCCGCTGCTGTTATCCTCCACATTGGGCAGCTTGATAGCAGAGGGAGCCATTGGCTCCTGCTGCTATCAATCAAATGCCATGACATGGAAGTGGGGCCGAGTCCAGCTGTCTGTGTCAATGAATACAGCAACGAGACTTGAGAACGAGCACACATGGGTGCCCCCATAAAATGCTGCTTTCCATGATAGCACCCGTCAAAGAGGAGGGGCCTGGAGCACAAGAGGATAGGGACTGCTCCTTACAAAAGCACTGCACAGAGCAGGTCATGCCCCTTTCCTCAGAGCTGATTTATGGTAATGCACTAAGTGGTCACGTCCTCCTGTGTGTTTTTTGCAGTGTGTTCAGATGACTTCCCGGTTGGAAGAGGGCTGCACCCTTGATGGGCAATGTAGAAAGAAGTTGGATGGAAGATCTCCCCTAGGTTTTAGCACTAAGATTGTTTTTTGGACTTGACCTTAGCACAGAATGAGAAATCGGTGGAAGAGATTAGCAGTGTGGAGGACGATAGAGGATGTTTGCACGACTGTCCAACCAGAGTGTGCAATTTGTCTCAGTAGGTCCACCTGTAAGTTATGTGTATAACTGACATATTATCACTGTGATTGGTTACAGTGATTACATGGTACTGAGGCTGACTCGATACAACGATCTGTCACAGCGAGTGACAGACTGAGCCGCAGCACAGCTGCTAGTGTGCACAAGAGGCACACAAATGAAAGGATGTCATATGACTTCAACCCATGATAAGAACGCTCCCTCTCTGACATTTTTTTTTTCAATAGGCCAGGTGGGAGGAAGTTAAGGAGACGCCGTCTTAAAACCATTTATTTCAACAAGAATATCTCCATAAGATTATGTTGGCATTTAACCTGTCTTTGGGCAAGTTTTTTGCCTGTGAAAGATCGTGTTGGGTGCCACTATCTGTTTTGTGATGTCAGCTGCCCCAGCTGACTCAAATTTGTCACTCAAGTGACACTCTAAAGCATTCAATTCCACTCCTCCCCTGATTGCTACATAAACATTTATGTAGGGTGGTGTAGGAGATCTGAGGAAGCAGGGCCATCAGAGACAACAATTAGACACTCCCTGAAGAGGAATTAGCCATGATCTGCAAAAAGACACCAAGAATAAGGATACCCCCTTAGTGGCACTTTGAATAGGTAATGCACCACGCTATTTTTAAAATGTAACAATTTATTGTTTCTTAATATATAAAAAAGATTTGTCACTCAAATAAGGGACAGGTGTGTGAACAAATATTAGAACTATCACTTAAAATGTCTAGTACATAATCATACAGTCCACCAAATGTGCATCTGCATATACTGCGAAGAAAGACTTCAGAGTAGGTTGTTCCGTTGTCCAAAGATGGAATTCGCTACCCAACGTGTACGTTCAGGGTCCAAAAGAAGCCCTTCATCAGGGGTGTGTTACAATGGAGAGAGAACAGCACAGTGGTGTTTTTTCTGCTCCTAGCAGCATCTGTAGGTGTGGACATAGTGGCTATATATATGATCCGACAGGAGAAGTGCAATACTACTACAGGCAAGATGGAGGTATGGCAAAAGGAGCAGAGGGCAGCTAAGGTTTGGTCTTCAATCCGAAAGGGGAGTATTTCAAAAGCGTCTATGTGGGTCTTTGTGTTGGGATCCTAGCCCTGTTACATGTCCAAAACATTAATGCTGCCCCGATCATCCGCCCAGGTGGTGCACTATTGTATGTTAGTGCAAATAAAAAAAGTATACAAATGGCACAAACCAAATTAGAACCAAATTTGAATGTTTACGAATTCATGAATTTATTTGAATAATGAATTTTGATTATAACGAATGATCCGAAAAATGAAAAAAAAAAAAAACAAATAAAACGAAAACGAAAAAAACAAAACAAATTTTTCGACCGTGCACATGTCTATTTTAGGATAAGCCAGACTGGGATTGCTAAAGGAAAAGTTCACCTTCTAGAACATGTTACCTGTTCCTCCCTTATTTAGGGTGGAACATGTATCATGTTCCAGCTTCAGCAGCCAGTCCCCCCCTATTGTCCCCTCATTGTGACAGCAGGCAAGGGATCTTCTCCCTGCACTGTCACAATTTAAAAGCAGCATGACTGTGTGGGGCTCCACCCACACGGATCCGTCATTCATCCACATTTTCCTGTGAATATATGAACTACAACTACCATCAGCCATTGTGGCTGATGGCTATAATTTCAGCGTAAACTGCAGAGTCACTGATGAGCACTCTCCTAGTTCATTCACAAGCCCTGCAGCTTGTAAAAAGTCAGCCCGTATGAAGGTAAGGGCTGAAAGCTGCAGAGCTTGCATGCAGGAATCTGACATTGCACTCCTGATCCACTGATTATGGGTGCAATTAATTCCAGGCTTCTTAGGGAAAAAATAATGAATGCACATTTCTATTCTTGCAAAAATATGTGAATTTATTATTTTTTTCCCAAAAGGTGAACTTTTATTATTATTATGCTGGATTTATATAGCGCTAATAGTTGAGAAGGGGGACAGTACAATTACAATACAGTTCAATACAAAAGGAATAGGAGGGTCCTGCTCTTAGAGCTTAACTCATTCTTTAAACCTGGACTATAAGCAAGTAATGGCTTAGTGAAACTAGAAATATATTTTTCCACCCAAAAGGGGGAATCTCTGCTTATCCCCCCCCTCCACTGCCCCATTCAGCACTTTTTGGGCGGGAGAGGGTACCAGGGTTTGACACGTACCCGCTCCCACTTCTGTCTGACTTCGCCATTTACAAACTGCCGCACACAGTGCACAGTAGGGAACTGGCTGTGAAGCCTCAAGGCTTTACTGGTAGTTTCCCTTGGCCGAGATGAAGGGGCAGTAACCGAGAGCTGATTGTAAAATGAGCTCAGGTGAAGACGCGGCAGGGTAGATATTTGTGGTTTGTTTCTTTCTGAATTAATATTCAGACAAATTTTTGTTCGGAGATTTGAATATAACCGAATACCTGAATTACAATATAAATACAATATCTTGAATGCTCCTTATAACAAAACAAAATGTATCCGAATTTTGGAAATTCATACTGAAATTTAAATTGAATTTTACATCAAACTCTAGTCAAATTCTAAGTGTGCACATACAGTTGTGCTCATAAATTTACATACCCTGGCAGAATTTATGATTTATTGGCCATTTTTCAGAGAATATGAATAATAACACAAAAACATTTCTTTTACACATGGTTAGTGTTTGGCTGAAGCCATTTATTATCAATCAACTGTGTTTACTGTTTTTAAAGCATAATGACAACAGAAACTACCCAAATGACCCTGATCAAAAGTTTACATTCACCAGTTCTTAATACCGTGTATTGCCTCCTTTGACATCAATGACAGCTTGAAGTCCTTTGTGGAATTTGTGGCTGAGGCTCTTTATCTTCTAAGATGGTAAAGCTGCCCATTCCTCTTGGCAAAAAGCCTCCAGTTCCTGGAAATTCTTGGGCTGTCTTGCATGAACTGCACGTTTGAGATTTCCTCAAAGTGGCTTAATTATATTGAGGTTGGGGAGCCAGCAGCAAGAGCAGATGGTTGTGTGAGGACCGAGCTCAATCAGACTAGTGGCTTCCCAGCGTATCATAGCGGACATCACAGCTCCCAAACGGCTCTGGAGGTTCCACTCACAACAGGGAACATCATGTACCCCTCAGGCAAGAGGAAAGACAGAGAGGGGTCAAAGAAAATTGCGGACTTCTTCATGCCAGCAGCGGGCCTGTGGATCCAAGATGGCCCCGGAGTGTCACACAAGGCCGCAGCTGAGTGTCCCAGTGGACTTTCCCAGCAAAAGCAGCCAGACGGTGAGTCCATAGGGGAGGCATTCCCCCTACCAGCATCTCCATCAGACAGCCCCATAAAACAGAGGCAGAGGCTAGAGGGCCAAGATGAATCCCAAGATGGGGATAAGGAGGCGGGAGAGGAAATGGAGGAAGCCACGACATACAGCCAGCAGCTGGACTCCTTCATCACTACATTCCAGACTCTGACCGATGAGACCATGAAAGGGATGTTATTAACCCTCAGGGGAGTTATTCAGCAGGATATAGCAGCATTTATGCAATCCGCCAGGAAAGAGCTAGCAGAGTTAGGGGACAGGGTGGACTTTATTGAGACTAAAATGAGTGACTATTCTGCTGCGCACAATGACCTAGTAGATGCCCACTATGAAGTGGAGGATTAACTTCAGGCACTAAGGTCAAAGGTCGCTGACCTTGAAGACAGAGCTTGCAGGAACAACCTAAAATTCAGGGGGATGCGGAATCGGCCAAACCAGCTGACCTGCGTAACTTCCTTCAGTAATTAATGGTGACCACCCTCCCCACACTGACGATTGACAGAGCCCATAGACTGCCAAAACCGTCACACCTCCCTGAAAAGGTGCCGTGGGATGTTCTCGCAAGAATACATTTCTACCACGTCAAAGAGCAGTTAATGCTATTCTCCAGACACAATACTGCGTTACCTGATCCATACTCGGGTATCTCCATCTATGCGGATCTTTCCAAAACCACCATGATCGCCAGAAGTAGAGTTGAGCGAACCTCTGGAAGTTCGGGTTCTGCTGGTCCGGCCGAACTTCGGGACAAAGTCCAGGTCCGGGTCCGGACGGAACCCAAACGATCGCACGGACACCGAACCACCAAAACCTTTCTAGGCGTATCTACCTCTATGGGCTCATACCTAGTCCATTGCGTCATAACACAGACCTCTTATCGTAATTGACGAGAAACTGCACCATCTTTACATAAGAACGCTCTTGTAGGGTGCCGTGGAAAAGTCCCTCCACACTGCCAAAACCGTCAGATACCCGAGACAGTTAGCAGTCACACCCCTCCCACCAGTGGTAATTAATGACTTCCTTCAATGCGTCCAGTCGACCAAACCGGCTAAGGCGTAGGGGGACTTAAAATCCAACAAGGACGTTCGAGACAGAAGTTCCAGTCGCTGGAAACTGGAATCACGGA
>BLSH010259057.1:108427-124164 GCA_018402905.1 Glandirana rugosa | reverse complement strand
AAGCAGCAGTATGTGAAATCTCAAATTACTCCCACAATATGATCGTTGTGTACGATCCCACAATCTGATCGTTGTGTACGATATGAACGTACGATCGTTGCATTAGACAGAGTTTAATCTGCAATCTCCAACTCTAAGCAGCGGTATTTGAAATCTCAAATTCCCCCAACAATCTGATCGTTGAGCACAATCGTAGCGATCGTTGTTTTATGCAGAGCTTGATCTGCAACTCAAAGCAGCAGTATGTAAAATCTCTAATTTCTGCTATCTGTCCTCAGAGCAACAGCACAGACAGCAGTAGTAAAGTAATCTATCTCAGGATGCAGGATCAGGTCTTAAAATGTCTCAAATCTCTCCCTCACGCTTTCAGCTTCCTTTCCCTACACTAACCCAAGGAGCATGTGATTGCAGCACTACGTGACTCCAGCTTATAAAGAGGCTGGGTCACATGATGCACTGGCCAATCACAGCCATGCCATTAGTAGGCATGGCTGTGATGGCTTCTAAGGGCAAACCAGTGAAACGCTTGTTGATTGGCTGCCCTGCAGCTTCTCAACACGTGGAGTAAAATAGCAGAACCCCGGACCGAACCCGAACGATTTTTGAAATGTCCGGGTCCGTGCCCCAGACACCCGAAAGTTTGGTGCGAACCCGAACGTTACAGTCCGGGTTCGCTCAACACTAGCCAGAAGTAACCTAGTCCCCATTACCAAGGTTCTAAAAAATAACAAAATTATGTATAAATGGTGATTTCCAGCAAAATTGATCCTGGAAAGAAACAATGAAACCCACATAATTACTTCACAGGAAAAAAGGCTTAGATCTACTGCAAAAATGGGGCCTAATTGCACTGCCCTCCAGCACACACGCAGAGGAGGTGCCACCGGATGGAGCCCTCCCCAGCGACGCCAGAAAAAGAACTACCACCACAAGTGAAGGGATAGACCATCTCTCTATCAAATTAGCCCGAACTCTTGCAACACCACCTAAACAAAAAAAAAAAAATCTCCTCTTTTGTACAATATGTTATACTCCAAGCCAGAGGGACCAAGCTACTAGCCACTTGGCTGCATTGGGTAAGAAACATTTTTGCTGTGTTTAACCCACCCTCATTATAAACACCTTACCACCTATTTTCCTCCAATAGAGCTTTGTTAGCTCCAAAACAAACTCAGATGACCGCAACTCACCCAAGCCTTATTTCTCTACTGTTAATTACAAGTTATGACTTAGTCTATCTTACTTCCTTGTCCCATCCCTTTACCCTTGTATCTCATGGAATAGAAGAACTTGAAATTACTTCACAACCTAAAGCAATTCCTGCTCATACCACCAGATGGCAGTGCAGCTCTAACCACAATTGGAATGCTTCTTAGATTACTATCTCATAATGTGAGGGTTCTTAATAGCCCATTCAAGAGAAGGATACTTTGGAAGATAGCACTGCTTCAACAATGTGAAATACTCTGTGTCCAAGAGACACTTTGTAAGTCCTAAAGCCCCAAAGTGCTCACACCCCAAATATCCTAATGTGTTTTTCTCTAATGGCAACTCAAAGAAAAATGGGGTACCATTGCCTTCAGTCAACTGGATTTAAATTTAGACGATCAAGGTTGATTTATCATCTTGGTGGCTGAAATCAATGGTGCAATATACACACTGGTCAATCTGTACACTCTGAATAAGAAACCTTATACATTTATCTCTTATGTTCTAACTAAAGCCAAGCAAATGCAGAAAGGTAATTTAGTGTAAATAATAAAAAATACTGCGCGTCCACAAACTCAAAAAACGTCACCCAGCAGCACTACACAACAATCTCAATAAAATTTTGACAATATGAAAACAGTGAAAAAGTGTTGCGCTAGGTAATAAACAATGTTAACAGTCACTGAAATAAATCAAATATAAAGTCCATCAGTATAAATCCTTATGAAATATCCACGTGCTTAAGATAGAAGTTAGATATTCAATGCTTTTGTTTTTCCTCCACCAAGGTCACCAAGTGTTCACCACCGCAAGTAACCAGATACTCTTACCAGAGACAGGTGTTAGAATCGCATTTGGGTCTGTTTCAGACATGAATCACATAATTTGCAAGAGGACATCCACTCATTGGACTCTCGTGTAGGTTGCCTTCGGAATAATTAAGCCAGGAAGAGGGGCTTATTGATTTTCTCCTTGTTATCAAACGTCCATCAGGCGACCAGGCTTATACTGAAAGATTTGCATTTTAGGTCCTCCAGACTTTGTTTTTGTAATTGTCAGTAATCATTGAGATCATGATGCCTAGGAAGGGCGACTCATTTGTCTTCTCGGTAAGCAGTATAGGACATGATGCCAAACTTTGTGCCAGTCTTGACTGGGCTTGACAAGTGTAAAATTTCAGTTTGACCCCATCATTCCGCCGCTATAGACGGGGCGAGCGGCTGCTCCTCGGTCGGGCTGCGGCCTGAGTTGCAATGACTGTTCTTTGAAGCGCAATGTCAGAACACCTCGGCACCGTGTCGCTACCCTCCGAACATCATTAGCGCCTGCTATACGGGATGCTGGGACCTGAGGTGACCAGCCAAGCCCAGCATCCTGTATAGCAGGCGCTAATGATGTTCGGAGGGTAGCGACACGGTGCCGAGGTGTTCTGACATCGCGCTTCAAAGAATAGCCATTGCAACTCAGGCCGCAGCCCGACCGAGGAGCAGCCGCTCGCCCTGTCTATAGCGGCGGAATGATGGGGCCAAACTGAAATTTTACACTTGTCAAGCCCAGTGTCCACCACCGCAAGTAACCAGATACTCTTACCAGAGACAGGTGTTAGAATCGCATTTGGGTCTGTTTCAGACATGAATCACATAATTTGTAAGAGGACATCCTCGAGAGCCCTCTCTAAATTTGGAATATCGGGCTCCTTATTTTCAGCAATCATGTCCCTCTATTCGCACCCTACTGCCCAAGTGCTTTCCTCAGGGCTACTTTCAGACCCTTTTCCACTGAAGAATGGCACCCGTCAGGGATGCCCTTTATCTCCCATTATATTCTCCCTAGCAATTGAACCCTTAGCAGCACTTATTAGGAAGACGGAGAACATCCAAGGCATCAAAATTGGCCCCGTTATCCACAAACTAGGACTATTTGCAGATGATATCATACTGACCATAACCCAACCAGAATCCTCCTTACGGACCATCAGTTCACTCCTGCTTAGATTTGGTCAGGCTTCACTATACAAAGTTAATATAGCAAAATGCTTTGCCCTCCCGATTCATACTCTATCTCGGCATTGTACATCCATCTTCCCCTGTAAGTGGGATGCTCCTTCTTTCACCTATTTGGGTATACAATTATCCTAGCCAACCTCTAACATCTATGCACACAACTTCCCTCCATTGTTGTCGAGAATACAAGAGGAACTTGCAACAATTAGCAAAACACAACTTTCCTGGATTGGGCGTATAGCAGCATATCAGATGCAAACCCTCCCCAAACTCCTTTATTTCTTTAGAACACTCCCGATACCAATCCCCCAAAAATTCTTCTCAGACCTGAATAAAATTCTTCAGAACTTTATATGGGGAAAAGCTAAACCCAGAGTAGCACTGTCCACTCTAAACAAAAGTAGAACTTTGGGTGGCATAGGCCTCCCGAATGCTCAAGCATATTGCAGGCCTCCATATTAAAACAAGCAAAATACTGGTTTTCCTCCCAGGAGGACAACCACTGGTCCAACATTGAGAGAGAATTCACAACCAACCATAACCTCCCAGCATTACTAATAGCAGCATCCATGTGGTACAAACCTCTAGTGCCTGACTCCCTCCCTATACAAGCAACGGTCTTAGCTTGGAGTTCCCTAATTAGGAAAAACTTCCACAGTGAGCAAAAATCCAATATGCAAATACTACTGGCAGCATATGAGCATTTGATCCCCAACTTTTCCTGTCATCAATGGACAAGAATGGGTATACACTCAAACATCACTGATGTCACAAATCCCTTTCACTAGATCTTCTTAGAATACACCATATTAAGCATTTCAACATTAAAAACCCCATACCAAGCATACAGATACCCACTAATGCGTGGGACTTTCTTATGAGTAGAACGTCACCCACTACAAAAGGCATCTCCCTACTCTACAGATACTGCAAATATAACCACCAGAATAAGAAGTTACCAACCATGCTTAAATGGGAGCAGGACCTAAAAGAGGGGGTTTGGCCTCCAGGGACGAATTTTATCAGCAATCACAGCCCTATACACATGTCCAACAGCCAAAGTATGGACGTCGGGATTCCTCTCATCCTTCTTTCCCATTACTAATGGAACAAGGCAGGGTTGCCCTCTTTCCCCAATAATATTCTCCCTGATTATGGAGCCCCTACCAGAACATATCCGATCCAATACCTTTTCTTACAACTCACCTGAAGAAACTACAAACTATTATTAGTAACACAATTTGGCAAGGGAAGCGCCCCAGATTCAAAACAACATACCTCCTCCGCCCGGTTACATTTAGTGGAATGGGGGCCCCGAACATTTCCTTTTACTACAAAGCCAGTATCTTAAACCACTCCAGAACATGGTGGTCCCCCAACCCCTCCTCACCCACGCTACAACTTGACAAAGAGATCTTACAACAGGACTTGAAAGCCTACCTAGGCGCCTTGATCCTTCATCCCCACACCCAGAGACACTTTCTGGACACCATTAACGCAACCCACACAGTATGGTCTTCGCTTAGAAACATAGTTACTACTCTGTCCCAAAACACCCTGGATCTCATCCCACTATCCTCCCTGGAAAAAATAATACCGGACCTCAACACCCAAAAATGGACCTCGGCTGGAATCACCACAGTGGGACAATTATACTCCAATAAGGTATTCTGCTCCTTTCAAGACCTCTCCTCATCCTATCAGCTTCCCCGTACTTCATTTTACCAGTACCTTCAAATACGTCATGCATTAAAAGATATTCAAATCAGTGACTCTGATACACTAAGCCCCATTCTGGACATAATACGCTCACCCACAAAAACTCTCACAGGTATAGGTCCCCTATACCTATCCCTATCATCCTCAACCAAACTACAAAAACCAAAGCCATTCACAACTTGGGAAAAAACACTCTCCTTCACAGCAACTCCAGAACAATGGCACACAGCACAACTCCTTCCAAAGAAACACTCCAAATGTACTCTCCATTGGGAAAACGCGCAGAAAATCTCATTCAACTGGTATCTTACCCCTCAGAAACTGGCCAGAATATACCCAGACCAGTCTCCGCTATGTTGGAGAAAATGCAACAACCAAGGTTCTCTTTACCACATATGGTGGCAATGCCCCTTCGTCCAACCTTTTTGGGATCAACTCTTCAAATTAACCTCCTCCATCATCAACCATAAACTATCTCCGGACCCCAAAGTAGCCCTACTCAGAATAGGCATCGAAATATAGCCCGTTCAGTACCATTCCATCCTTACACATATTTTTATAGCGGCCAGACTCGCTATAGCCCGCAAATGGAAATCTACTACCCCACCAAGCATCAGTGAAGTGACTCACATCCTCAACGACCATGCTCAACAGGAATACTCTTTCGCAAAAGCTCACCTTAAACAAGATCTGTTCCTCAAGGATTGGCACCCATGGACAACACACCCACAATCCTCATTCCAAAGCTAACCCACATAACTGATGACTCTCAGCTTCAAATTTTCTGGATATATCCTATGATCTAAGACTTAATCTAAACAACGCTGACTAATCCAAGCAGCATAATTTCAACAATCCTTTATATAAAGGTCTATCACCACACCTGAAATAAATACTTCAACCCTCCACTCGGGCTATACCAGTTCACCAACAATCCCTACCTGTTTCCTTCCCAATTTCTTATTCCTCCTCTTCTTCCTCCCTCTTTCATCTTCTCTACTGAAATAATATAAATATGTTTTGTTTCTTAGAACTCATATGCAACATAAATGTAGAAGCCTTACCTCAAGCAAACTCATGCCTCAATGTGACCAAAAGACATTAATTAATATTAAGCCCAAGACACAGTTTTGTTCCCAATGGGGGTGTCAGGGCAATGATACCGCTACCTCTCACTCATACTTGCAATTATTCAGATACCCAGAGGCCTCATTGAGAGCATGCGTCTAATACCTTTATCAAGTCATACTTTATTCTGTGTTCTTGAAACCACATTATCTGTTATTGCTTTTCTTTTTGTCTCGTTGTATGATTCTTAAAAATTCAATAAAAAGTTAATGGAAAAAAAAAAAATCTGATCTATGACCACATTTCTGAAAATAAAGACAAAGCAGGTAGGCTAATCTCCATCCACCTTAAATTCTCCACATGAGGCATGCTAATCACATACATCTACGACCCCAACTCACCAGATAAACAGTACTTTGGTGACCTAGCTCCCCATCTCTTGCACGTCCCCCTCGCCCCACATCTCATAGGAGGGGATTTCAACATGGTTCTCAGTAGTAGAGAGGACAGAACCCCCATCCCTGGTGGGTCATGCAACCCCACCAGCAATAAACCGACTCACCTCTATCATATGATCAAGGCCCTCAACTTAGTAGACCTGTGGCGTCTCTCACACCCCTTGGAGAGGGAATATAACTTCCACTCTGAGGCACACGAATCTATGCCAGACTAGACTACCTATTTTGCTCACACACACTTCTACCGCTTATACGCAAAACAACAATACAGTACCTGGTCATTTCAGACCACGCCCCCATATCGGTAGACCTAGATGACCTTCAAACTCCCCGAGCAACCCCCCAGTGGAGATTCTCAGGTTTTCTCACTAACAATGGCAAATTTAAAAAGATGCTACAGGAGGCATGGTCCAAGTATGCCATGACAAACACCAACCACAAACCCACCCCCAACCTCTTTTGGGAGGCTGGCAAGGCATTTCTTCAGGGCAAGATTATTGCCTTTGTTGCCTCTTATAAGAAAACTTCCCAAAGCAGTTATCAGGAGGCCAGCGATCGACTAAGGGTGGCCCAAAACAACTTAAATGCCCAATATACTCCCCTTAACCTGAACATCTGGAGGGAAGCCAAAAATCTTTTTGCCGTCTGGGCCAGTAATATGGAACAAATAAATAATAATAAAATAGAAACACTGCGCTAAAAATAAATGCAAGAAAATATTTGAATAAATATTGTGCAAAACAATAAAATAAATATTGTGCAAACAATAAAACAGATAGCAGCTGCTATGTATAAAATTCAAAAAATATCATATAACTAATAGTCCATGGTTCTTTAGCAGCGCAAATGATGTGAAAGAAAAACAACACATATAAAGTGCCAGTGCAAAACAGTCCATAAATGTGTAATCTTCAGTATATGAAGAAAAATCAAATGGTTAAATCCTCCACCTTTGCCACCACATGAATAGAATAATCACACTGAGGTTCACCAAAACGCTGAGGGTTAATCAGCACATCAAGGTAACCTGTATTCCACTAGACATTATGCACTCCATCCACTGCCCATTAAATCCATACTCAAGATGATCTGCTTAAAAGACTCTTGCTGTCTCATCAACTCCACCAGTAATAGTACTCATGCAGGAGATAAGCAAAAAGAAACTCCCATAGTGTATCACTTAAGAATTTAAATTTTAATAAAGTTTAAAATGTGCTTACATGCATGTGGAAGTATCAGGCAAATGATATGGGAACATCTGAGCAGTCTTTCCCGATCGGTGACTCGTTCGTGACCCCCGCTCGACTCAACTCCTCCAAGCTGTCACCGTCACGTTCAGATTACGTTTGGATCAGACGTGCTCTGTTCAGGTCGTCGTATGGCCACACCACTGACGCGTTTCGTCACTTCCGACTTGGTCAGAAGGGTTGGCCATACGACAAACCATCCCTGCTTAAGTATCGGCTACATTCCGCCACTAGGTGGCAGCGGCATCTCCTTTAACTACTGCAAATAAGGCCAAATTATCCATCCTTCCTTTTAACCCTGTCTCAGCTGATGGAGTCAAGAAAAAGACGGTTGGGAATCAATTCCATAGCTTGAAGCAAATACTACTATGCTTATTGCATTTAATTCAGCCAAGCCACCTTCAAAGCCATACTATGTAGGGAAATACTATTCATACATTCCCCTAAATAATTAAAAATTAAAATATATTGTACTACAGCATATACATAAAATCATAATGCATAGCTATGTTAAATTAAGCCATATGCTTTACAATAAAATACAACATATTCTAAAATAATATTAAAATAGCTTATAGAGTGGGAAGTTACAATAAAATCATAATAGAGAATTAAGATAGCAACACATTACATATATATTTTAGTTATATATGTAAACAAATTGGAAAAAATTGGAAAAAAAACAATAGAAAAGAGCACCACAACAACTTAGGGCCAAAATATAGATCCCACAATATGTGGGTATTACCACCATGAATGTCTCTTAACCGCTCATGACTGACTATATAAGTACCCAATAAAAGCAGATACACAAGCCATTAAGCCATTCTATGAGAACCATTATGCAGGAGAGTACCACCACTCCTGCTGCTCTCTGCACTTCCCAATGGCCTATGCATTACTCAAAAAGCAGTTTAGATCTAGGTCAATATTTAACCTGTCCGGATTTAAAGTTTTCAAAAGATGGATCCAGCTGGTTTCTTTCTTTGATATTTCTCTTACTTTGTTGACTCTTCTCCAGTTAGGGAGCAGCTTTTCTACACCCCAAAACTGTAAACTGGATGGGTCCCTGTTGTACACTTGTCTATAGTGTAAAGAGAGACTATGAAATTTGAAACCTTTTACAATGTTTGACACATGCTCCTCTATTCTATAAAATTGCTATAAAAAAATGAAGAACATAAAGCCACCACCATGAACTATCTGAAGGACCTCCCCGCTACTGTTGCCAAATGTATTGATAAGAATACTAGCATCGTTATTTTAGGCTGCATTAGAGACCTAGGCCGTCTCACCCTGACCCCGGGGGTACCTGCAATGTGATGCTTTCTGAGTCTTCCCTCCCGGACACCCCTCCTATTCTCCCAAATTTTGTTCACACCCCCCTTTCCTTTCCCTCTTGTCGACCCACCTCATTCATTCAAACTGGCTACTGTTTTTTGTACTGCTGCATACCAACATCACCCCACTTTGTAACTCTAAACTATACTAGTGTCCCCAATAGTATAGTTTCCCCAAAAAAACAGTTTGGTTGTTACCAAAGACACGTAGCAGAATACATTTTGGCCTAAATTTATGAAGAAATTTGGTTTTATTGGATATGTTTTATAACAGAAATTAGAACATATTGGGGTTTTTTTTCAACATTTTTGGTCTTTTTTAATTTTTTTAATAACAAATAAAAAACCCAATAGTAATCAAATACTACCAAACAAAAGCTCTATTGGTGTGAAAAAATGAATTTAATAAATTTAATCTGTGTACAGTGTTGCATAACGAATCAATTGTCAGTTAAAGTAGTGCAGTGCTTAATAGGAAAAAATGATCTGGTCCTGAAGGGGGTAAAACCTGCCAGAGGTCAAGTGGTTAAAGAAGTTAATACTTTTGTTTTATATTAATTGCCTGAATGGGTTTCATTTTTTTTAAAGCCAAATCACCTCAATCAACATTAATAAATTTATGGGAACATTATTATTTATAATCATGTAAATAAACACGGAGGGATATCGATTATTCTCTGTGGAATAAAGAAAGCTTCTTATATATACATGAGTATAAAATGTAAAAGACTGAAGATAGGCAGACAGTTTTGTAAGACATTTTTATGTCTTCTGTCAATAGAAAATTAGCATCCCTTTCTCTAATTTGGTAATGTCTCATTTATTAAATCATTCATCAAAGCACAATTTATTTAATCAATATACAACTGTTATTTAACACTTTCTTTTTTGTGTTTTTTTTATATTTCAGTAAAATTTTAACCGCATATGGATTTTCACCAGAGGTCAGTAACAAATATTGTAGGTACTTTCTATTAATTTTATGTTTACAAAACTGTTGTCATGGAAACTAATTGTAATAGGTCTTCTCTGTTTGTTAAAAATGTTTTTGTTAAATTACTATATTATAAAGATAAATATTTTGCAGTAGAAAATACAATGCACTATACATAGAACCATTCCATTAAAATTTCAAACACCATATTTTTGGTTTCATATAGAGTCTTTAAAATATCACTAAGAAATATGCCGTATATATACAGTATGCGTGCATATATTTTACTAATATTTAAAATAATAAAAAACAAATTATTATTTTAAAATATTACATTCCTACAGTACACACGTTCCCATCTAGGGCCGGATTAAGAGCAATGTGGATCTGGTGTTGTGGATTTTGTTGGCCCTTTTTATGAAAATAAATACAATGAAAATGAAAACTATTTTTGTTTAAAAAAAAATAAATATTGAAACAAATTAATTTAAATAGAGAGGAGGTGAGAAATAGAGGGAGGTGAGAGAAAAATGTACATATCATGTGTACAATGCCAGGGCTGGGCAGCATTAGTGACTACACACATTACTGGACTGGGTCTATCTTAAGGAAGGGGCCTGGAGCTGCAGCTCCAATAGCCCCTATGTTAATCCGGCCCTGTTCCCATCACAATAAGGCTGATCTGATAAAGGCATAGAACATTTCCACTTGAATAGATGATGTTGTCTTTATTTTGAATACACAATCCTATTTAACCTGTTGCCCCCCACCCGCCGTGGCTTGACGGCGGCAACATGGTTCGTGATCATGAAACGCCATCACCTGACGGCGGCCGCGAGAATGAGTATTGTGAGCGCGTGCTCGCCCCTTCACTGTGGGCCAGGGAGTCGGTAGGGCGGACTCGATCTCCACCGGCTTCCGAGATGGCCCCCCGCGCAGTTAGAGAACGGAGGTCCGTGTACATAAACACGGATCTCCATTCTGACAGAGGGGGAAGGGCTGTGATCACAGGCTCCCTGTATATGGAAGCTGTGATCACTCCCCTCCCCCTGCCATCCCAGCCCCCATACAGGTAGAACACACTGAGAGAACACAGTTAACCCTTAGAGTGTCCCCTCCAGGTTAATCCCATTCACTCCCAATGACATTTATACAGTAATCAATGCATTTTCATAGCACTGATCGCTGTATAAATGCCAATGGTCCAAAAAGAGTGTCAAAACGGGCCGACATGACCGCCGCATAATCGCAGTACCACTAAAAATAGCAGATCACCTCCATTAGTAGTAAAAAATAGAAAAAAATAAAAAAAACCCTTTTAAATGAATTCTCATCATTTGTAAATGAGGCAACTTTTGTGCAAACCAATCAATAATCGGCGATTGTGATTTTTTTTTACCAAAAATATGAGGAAGAATATAAATCGGCCAAAACTGATGAAAAAAATGTTTTTTTATATATTTTTTTGGATTTGTATTTTAGCAAAAAGTAAGAAATATTGTTTTTTTTTGCAAAATTGTCCCTCTCTTTTTGTTTATAGCGGTGATCAGAAATGATGCAGAGGGGATCAAATACCACCAAAAGAAAGCTCTATTGGTGGGAAGAAAAGGACGCAAATTTTGTTTGGGTACAACGTCGCAATTGTCAGTTAAAGTGATGCAGTGCTGAATCGCAAAAAGTGCTCTGGTCATGAAGTGGGAAATCCTTTTGGGGCTGAAGTGGTTAAGAATATTTAAAAAAAACTGCATTTTTGCTTTTATATAATTGGAAGAGTGAAGCCTAGTTTCACATCAGTCGCTAAGATAAGTAAAAATTCGGACTTCAATCATGCACCAATTTTCAATCTTATTTGCACAATGCTTGGGAATTCTCTACCAAGTAAATTTTCACATAGCTTCAACTTAATTTCTAAGTTAGGTGAACAAGATGATCAGTAAAAATCTGCCCAAAATGTGGAGTCCTTCCAGCGAATGAAATTATATGTTGATTAATTACTTTAACCACTTCAGCCCTGGAAAGGATTTACCACCTTCCTGACAAAGCAATTTTTGTGATGCGACACTGCGTTGCTTTAACTCACAATTGCTCGGATGTGCGACGTTGTACCCAAACAAAATTGACGTCCTCTTTTTCCCACAAATAGGACATTCTTTTGGTGATATTTGATCACGTCTGCGGTTTTTATCTTTTGAACTATAAATAAAAAATTAGCGACAATTTCGAAAAAAAAAACATTTTTTTTTACTTTTTGCTATAATAAATATCACCAAAAAAATGTAAAAAAAAACGAATTTATTTCTCATTTTAGACTGATATATATTCTTCTACATATGTTTGTTTAAAAAAATCCCAATTAGCGTATATTTATTGGTTTCCACAAAAGTTATTGCGTTTGCAAAATAGGGGAGAGATTTATGACATTTTGTTTTTTTTTACTAGCAATGGCATCGATCTGCAATTTTTAGCGGGACTGCGTCATTGCGGTGGACAGATTGGAATCCAACAATGCAATAGAACCAATGCACATAACAAATAGGAATAAAAGAATGGAGGGGGTTGTTTATATCATGCCTATTAGATGCATTGTAGGATATTATGTTTGTCCCTTTTTTATGGTTTTGACACTGTCATTGTAAACTATGTTTTTTTATACTGAAAATGTAAATACATATAGTGAAAGTAAAGAATGGAGGGGCTGGTATATATTGCATCCACCGGCATAACCCACAACTTCACTATCATGGCTCCTGGACTGGCAGCAAATTTTGAAAGAATTTTGGATTATTGGATTGGATTATTCATAAATGAAAAATTGTGTATATATATATACAGTATACTCTATATATATATGTATATATATTATCTATTTGTAATTGTTATGTAATATTTTTGGGTATTCAAGGTGAGCACAACTTCACCTTACCTACAGGCATTCACTTTTGCAACGTGAACATACCCTTTGTTGAGTGAACAGTCTCTACTCCTTTAGTAAATCACTCTTTTTTTAAACACATCTTGACTGCCCCATAGCAGATTTACTGCTACAGGGTGGCCCTCCTGTGCAGAATCACATGTATCACATATCACATATACGTGATTCTGAGCTTCCGCTTAGGGGGCAAACACGCGCGCCACTGGCAGGCCGCTTCTGCTGTGACTAATCACAGCAGAAGCCAATCTGCAGGTTCTGGGCATTGGATGTCTGCCGACACCCGGCAATCGTAAGGCAGGCACACAAAACAGAGCTCTGCCTATGTAAACCAGGGAGATCTGCTTTCTAACGGGGGAGGGGTGGCTTTTGTATCCCTTTAGTAAAAACAGTACACATAGTACACAAAAACACTGGCTATGCACACAGTTAACCCTTTGATTAACCTTAACGTTTAACCCCTTCCTTGCCAGTGTCATTAGTACAGTGACAGTGCATATTTTTAGCACTAATAACTGTATTAGTGTCACTGGTCCCCAAAAAGTGTTAGTTAGTGTCCGATAGTCTGCCTCAATATGGCAGTCCTGCTATAAGTCGCTGATCGCTGCCATTACTAGTATAAAAAAATGTAGATAATAGAAACAAATAGATAAAAATTCAATCAATATATACCATCATGTGTAAACTCTATAATGTTCACGTAAACCAATCAATATATTTTTATTGGGATTTTTTTTTACCAAAAACACGTAGCTAGCAGAATACATATTTGCCTAAATGTATAAAGAAATGTTATTCATTAATTTTTTTTTTTTTGGACATGTTTTATAGGAAATAGTAAAATATATTCAGATATATTCATACATACATTCAGAAGAAGCTTGGCCTGAGGAAGGGCGTTCAATACTTAGCCCGAAAGCTCGCTATCTGAAATGACACACACATTTTAAATGTGATTTGGCATGCAAGTATATCTTGTTATGCTTTTTGATAGTCCTATTGAGGATATATAAGATAAATATCTTCAAGTGCAAGGATCCCGTCTTTGGAATTCTTATATATATATATATATACTTTTTTCTAAATTGTTGCTCATTTTTGGTTAATAACGCAAAAAATGAAAACCCCAGAGATGATCAAATTCCACCAAAAGAAAGTTCTATTTTTGGGGGAAAAATAACATAATTTTTATTTGGGTACAACATTGTACGACAGCCCAATTGTTTGTTAAAGTAACACAGTGCAAAAAATGGTTTGGTCATGAAGGGTAAGTCTTCTGGAGGGCAAGTGGTTAAGAATCTAAATATCATTCAGTTAGGGTCTTCATTAACATGTAAATAATAAGTTAGCCTTTTGCATTATTCCTGAGTAAAGAGGAAAAACACCTCGTTAAGGCTAACAGAGTATCCATTTAGACTTTGTAAAGTAAATCATTTTGAAACCATTGGTATATTTAATTTCTTATTGTATAGTAATTGGGATATTACTTTTAATTTAACCCTTTTGCAGGGCGGCGGCGCATGCATGCCCCCTACAGGCGGAAATCCGGAATCATGTTTATATACGTGATTTGGTGCACAATTACTGACCTGTGGCGGTAAAAGTGCTATAGGGCTGTCAGCAAGCGGTTAAATGGTAACTCCCCCTTTGTGGGAAAAAGTAGGAAATAAAAAAAAATAATAAAATAAAGTATACAATTGCTGCACAAGCCATATCATAATTCATAAATCTGCAGTGCTGCAATTTTTTGTAAATGCAATGCAATATGGCAGATAGGAGTGATTGGCTTACTGATTTTCCCAGAAGTCTCCACTAAGCTACAAGCAGGGCCGGCCCTACCATGGGTCCCAGTAGGTCCATTGGACCCAGGGAGCACTTTGAGAGGGGCAGAAAAGTGAACCACAACCGCCTCTCCTTCTCTTCTATTTACTCAGCAAATTGACAATCAAATTTTTTTTCCAGCAGTTTTGTGTGTCATGATGACAACTGCCCCCCGGGTCATCCCGCCTGCCCCTGTACTACCCAAGCCCAGCCCTATACTACCCTAGCATATTTATATACTGCACTAGCCTGTCTATATTATACTCTAGCCTGTCTATATACTACCCTAGCCTGTATATATACTGCCCTAGCACACCCCTATACTACCCTAGCATATCTATATACTGCCCTAGCCTGTCTATATTATACTCTAGCCTGGCTATATACTACCCTAGCCAGTATATATACTGCCTTAGCACACCCCTATACTGCCCTAGCCCGTCCCTTGTAATTGAACATAATGGTATGTCATACAAGTTGGCATATAGACAAGGTGTTGTTGCATGTAAATCTGACTTCCTGATAAATTTAATTTTAGTTTTAATTATCATGATCTAAAAATAATGAATGTGGGGGCCTTTTGGCGGGCATCATTTTTTTTTGGGGGGGGGGGGGTGGGGGGGGCAGCATTTCATTATTGCGGTTTTCCGGGGGTGTAAGTAATAAAAATCTAGTACTATTAATTTTGATTTTAATTTAAATAGTCCTTCAGTCTAAATGTACGTTGTTGTGGAACAGATATACGGTTGAACATACTGTATGGTAATACAAGTTAATGTTCCCTGCCCGATCCCGTCATATCCCCACACGATTCCGTCATATATATGACCGATCCCATCATATATCGGTCCGATCTCATATTATATCTGTCCGATCCCGTCATATATCTATACGATCCCATCATATCCCCACACGATCCCGTCATATATATGTCCGATCCCATCATATATCTGTCCGATCTCATATTATATCTGTCCGATCACGTCATATATTTATACGATCCCATCAT
>BLSH010259057.1:71870-89880 GCA_018402905.1 Glandirana rugosa | reverse complement strand
AGTCAAAAATATGCTAAAATAATTAGACATCACTTATAAAGCAATTAATGTCTAAATCGACATTCAACCCCTTAGGTTCCAGACTATCCGTCAGATATATCCATTTTGTCTCTAATTTAGAGACCTCCCTCACTTGATTAACCCCACGCCATGAGGGGGTGAGTTTTTCTATCCCCCAAAATTTGAGACCTGATGGGTCCTGATTATGGTGGACCCTAAAGTGTAGGGACACACTATGTTCACGGAAACCCTGTTTTATATTTTGTATATGTTCAGATATCCTCACCTTCAGCTGTCTTTTAGTTCTACCTATATACAACATATTGCATGGACACAACAAACCATAGACTACATAACTGGTGTTACATGTAATGAAATCATTCACCATAAAGGTTCTGTTATTACTAGGGGATGTAAAGTGTTCCAATTTCCTCAAGGGTACACTCACTTCCCTACAACATCTACACCTTCTACAAGCAAAAAAGCCCTTTTGGTCCCAAAAGGTCACAATGTTGCAAGGAGGGTCTAATATTTTTTTGACAATCTTATCTCCTATACTTGGTGCTTTTCTATATATGAATTTCGGCACCGAAGGTAAAACCTTATTCAATGCCTTATCCATACCAAGGATATGCCAATGTTCTCTTAAGATGCGTTCTACTTCCTTATATTGAGAGTGGAAGTTACTAATAAAACCCCAATTATGACGGTCTTGGTTGTCATCAGTAACCTCTTTATCCTCAAGGCATCGTTGTCTTTGGAGTGTAGATGTTTCCTCAATCACTAGGTCTATATCATCCGGTCTATACCCTTTCTGGATAAACCTTTGTTTAATAATCTCCGATTGTTCGAGAAAATCTGCATCACTACTGCAATTTCTTTTAACCCTCATTATTTGTCCTTTGGGAATATTTCTCAGCCACACCGGGTGGTGTCCACTATGTATGGGGAGGTAGCTATTTCTATCTGTGGTTTTGAAGAAGACAGAGGTTTCTAATTGTTTACCATTTCTGAATATATTTAGGTCAAGAAAATGAACCCTTTCACGACTAAATTCTGAGGTTAATATAATATTATTGTTATTCCTATTTAGTTCTGCTAGGAAAGCCACCAAGGACTCTTCAGTCACTGCCCAAATAAAGAAAAGGTTGTCTATAAATCGTCTATAGACGATTAACTCCTGCCGAGATCTTCCAAATACCACTTTGTCCTCCCACTCTGCCATGAAGAGATTGGCGAGGCTAGGCGCAAACTTCGCGCCCATAGCCACGCCTCTCTTCTGTGAAAAAAATTGGCCTTGAAACCAAAAATAATTGTGGGTTAAACAAAAATCCAACACCTTCCTCAAAAAAACTTTTTGAGAGAAAGGAATATCCTCACGTTGGCTAAGAGCCCAATTTAATGCCAACAGGGCATCGTCATGCTGAATAATGGTGTACAGTGAGGATACGTCCGCCGTCACCAAGAACACATCCCCACTGTCACCCAAATCAACCTGCCGGAGCACCTGTAACATGGCCTTAGTATGTTTCAGGTAGGCTTTGGTTTTAATAACACTTCCCTTTAAGAACCGGTCTAAATATTGGCCAACTCTGGTGGTAACTGACCCTATGCTGTTAACTATAGGTCTGGCCGGAGGGTTTTGTTGATCCTTGTGAATTTTAGGTAGTGTGTAAATAGCTGGGATTCTACTTACACTAGAGACAAGATACCTATTCTCTTTTTTAGTTAGTACATGTGTCCTATAACCTGATTCCACTAACCTCCTGAGTTCATCTGTGTATTGGCTAGTAGGGTCTCCTTTCAACATTTGGTACGTATCTGTATCCTTCAACATATCAGACAGTTGTTCTATGTAAAATTGTTTAGACATAACCACAACTGCACCTCCCTTATCCGCGGGTCTAACAATCACTTCCTTATTCGATTCTAAGGTCTTAATTCTCTGCTGGATATAGTTAGGGTTAATATCCCTATTTTTCTTTGGTACTACTAATTCCAAATCTCTCAAGACAGCTGTTTTGAATACTTCCAGGTGTTGATTATTACTTTTCTGCGGGTTGAACACGGACCTATTCCTAAGTCCGCTGTCCACCCCATACTCAATTCCTTTACTAATTGTTTCTGTACTGGGAGGATTAGTCAAAAAATGTTTTTTTTATATTGAGTTTCCTCATATACCTATGTATATCAATATAGACGCTAAATTTATTGATCGGTCTCCCAATCCCACATTTTAAACCTAAATTCAGTACTGAAATCTCATCAGGGGTGAGTTCTTTCCCACTGATATTAAAGATTCCACTTTGACAGTTTAATCCACGTCTCTCCTTCTTTTCTTGGCTCCTCCTACCAGCCTTACATCCTCTTCTTTTTCTCCTTTTGAGTTGTAGTATGCAGGTGGAGGTCTGTGGTAATCCGCCCCTACTCTGTTCCAATTCTGGGGGTTCCAATTCTGATGGTAATTCGGGGGTGCTTGGGTGGGGTAATATGGGGGTCTCCCCCTCCTCCCCTGAGGCCCTCTCCCCCTCCCCCTCCACCCCCCTCCTCTTCCTAAAAAAGGACGGGATGAGCCAGATGGGGAATCCACAACTTGCTCCAGGGGTTCATATCTATTTGCTAGAGGTATAGGTTGAGGTATATAATTCTGATGGTTATACCCACCAGGCTGTTTCTTAAAAGAGCCTTTACCCCTATTCCCTCTTTTAGAATTCCATCCTGGACCCGGACCAGCCGGATTGGGTGAATTCTGGTAAACAATTGGTTTGGAGGGGTCTGGGTTTTGAATGTTTTGGATATCTGAATTAGTTTGACCGCTCAACTCATTCTTATTTCCTGGGGGATTAGTTGAGCTTTGCCACGCATATACATAGTTGTTGCGAAAATCTGACATATCTCTTTGGAATTTCTTCTGTTTTTTCTTTTGAGTGTCTCTGTCTATTTTCTCTAATTTTCTCTTCATTTGTTCATTAAAATCATTCATTCTGGGGGTATCTCTAATGGACTCAAGCTTGGAATATAATTCTTTAATTTTAATATCTAGATTGATCAACTTCTTCCTTTTCCTAGTCAAAACAAACTCTTGAAGTTGAAGGCCAACCCCATTAAAAAATTTTAACCATTCCAGCATGGATTCAGGGTCATCTAATCCGTCCTGCGGGGAAACCTCCCATCTCAAGCTACGGAAGATGATTTTCTTTTTCAAATAATACTCAAAAGTATTGACATCCCACCATGCCCGCAGCTGCTTTTCAAGGGCATTAGAGAGAGCGGTCAACACTCCACTAATATCATCCTTTGAATCCACATGTTCATCAACAGAGAATAATGTTGCTAAATCTATCTGTCTATTTCCTAAAATACTGAGTGCATCCATTGCTGCCAATCTAACAAAAATTGTATATAACAAATCTTAAGTGTAAACGCGCCCACAAATTTCAACACTTAATCAGCGCAAAGCAGCACTTAGAATTCCATCTTTCAAATAGTAAAGCTGCCGTTTTAAATCGATAACAAAAATGATAACAAAACACATATAAGGAATGGCCTAAACACTATGTGTAACAGCGCTAAACAGTTCTTAATAATTTCAATAGGAAATAGAGATAGTCCATAAGTGCTATCACAAAGTGATAGGAGGGGGGTAGATGACAGTCCAATGTGCAGCCTTTCACCAAGAGTATGTGGACACCACCGCCAAACGTGCCGCTCCCTTTGCATTGCCCACTTACCGGACAATAATGTAAAGTCAGCTTGTAATTAGGACACTCCAACAGATAGGTCTGCAACACGGTCTCCTCACCGACATCAATACCGAAAACAAAAGAGGCTCCACATAGTGTGTACCAGTAAAACAAGCCCTTTTTATTTGCCCCCGCTAAAATTACACTTACAGAGTATATAAGATATCCACACAGTTGATAAATATAAATATCACCGCTCCTGTCGCTCCTGCCGCGTAGCCACGGGTAGCGTCTCTCTCACAGACTTCCGCGTGTTACCAGCAGTGTGGAGCGCAAACGTCACTTCCGTCTAGCCGTAAGGTCACGCCCTGACATGTTTCGTCATTCCGACATCTACGGAGGGCGTGGCCTCACGGAACGGCTGCAGAATTTATTCAGACGCATAGAGAGGGCGGTGAAGCGCCCTCACCAATCAAATCACATGTATCCTGATGACACGATTCCCGATTGTTAATCTGTAGCATCACAGCTGTCTATACGATATTGAGTTCATGGACACAACCAGATAGCTGAATGTCCCAAGTCATATATAACAACTTCAGTGTCTCACAACAGCGTAGACCAATTTTAAGGCATTGCTATATAGGGATGCTCATGTCATTCAGGATACTCATTCACAATATGTATTTCTCCAAACTTGGACACACATAATTCAATGCATATATCATAAATGAAACAATAGTCACATTGTGGATTCATATTATAAAATACAATATCATAATTGAGACAATATCCCTCCTATTGTATATACTATATGTTTGTAATAAAATAATTTAAAATCCAGAAAATTGATCAAATCCAGATACACAAAATCATACATATAATTCAAGAAACCCCCCCTAACTCCATACAGCAGAGATCTCCCCTAAGCTCCCCCAGTTCCCGATCTCTCTAACTGGTCAGGACAGACCCCTGGAGGCAGCTCTGGGTTGATATCGCAGATGGACGGAAGAGGGGAGAGAGGAAAGAAACAAAAAAAAACAAAAAAAAACAAAAAAAAAATAAAAATAAAAAAACTGCTACAAAGAGATCCCCAGTCAAAAATATGCTAAAATAATTAGACATCACTTATAAAGCAATTAATGTCTAAATCGACATTCAACCCCTTAGGTTCCAGACTATCCGTCAGATATATCCATTTTGTCTCTAATTTAGAGACCTCCCTCACTTGATTAACCCCACGCCATGAGGAGGTGAGTTTTTCTAACCTCTGTCTTCTTCAAAACCACAGATAGAAATAGCTACCTCCCCATACATAGTGGACACCACCCGGTGTGTCTGAGAAATATTCCCAAAGGACAAATAATGAGGGTTAAAAGAAATTGCAGTAGTGATGCAGATTTTCTCGAACAATCGGAGATTATTAAACAAAGGTTTATCCAGAAAGGGTATAGACCGGATGATATAGACCTAGTGATTGAGGAAACATCTACACTCCAAAGACAACGATGCCTTGAGGATAAAGAGGTTACTGATGACAACCAAGACCGTCATAATTGGGGTTTTATTAGTAACTTCCACTCTCAATATAAGGAAGTAGAACGCATCTTTAGAGAACATTGGCATATCCTTGGTATGGATAAGGCATTGAATAAGGTTTTACCTTCGGTGCCGAAATTCATATATAGAAAAGCACCAAGTATAGGAGATAAGATTGTCAAAAAAATATTAGACCCTCCTTGCAACACTGTGACCTTTTGGGACCAAAAGGGCTTTTTTTGCTTGTAGAAGGTGTAGATGTTGTAGGGAAGTGAGTGTACCCTTGAGGAAATTGGAACACTTTACATCCCCTAGTAATAACAGAACCTTTATGGTGAATGATTTCATTACATGTAACACCAGTTATGTAGTCTATGGTTTGTTGTGTCCATGCAATATGTTGTATATAGGTAGAACTAAAAGACAGCTGAAGGTGAGGATATCTGAACATATACAAAATATAAAACAGGGTTTCCGTGAGCATAGTGTGTCCCTACACTTTAGGGTCCACCATAATCAGGACCCATCAGGTCTCAAATTTTGGGGGATAGAAAAACTCACCCCCTCATGGCGTGGGGTTAATCAAGTGAGGGAGGTCTCTAAATTAGAGACAAAATGGATATATCTGACGGATAGTCTGGAACCTAAGGTGTTGAATGTCGATTTAGACATTAATTGCTTTATAAGTGATGTCTAATTATTTTAGCATATTTTTGACTGGGGATCTCTTTGTAGCAGTTTTTTTTTTGTTTCTTTCCTCTCTCCCCTCTTCCGTCCATCTGCGATATCAACCCAGAGCGGCCTCCAGGGGTCTGTCCTGACCAGTTAGAGAGATCGGGAACTGGGGGAGCTTAGGGGAGATCTCTGCTGTATGGAGTTAGGGGGAGTTTCTTGAATTATATGTATGATTTTGTGTATCTGGATTTGATCAATTTTCTGGATTTTAAATTATTTTATTACAAACATATAGTATATACAATAGGAGGGATATTGTCTCAATTATGATATTGTATTTTATAATATGAATCCACAATGTGACTATTGTTTCATTTATGATATATGCATTGAATTATGTGTGTCCAAGTTTGGAGAAATACATATTGTGAATGAGTATCCTGAATGACATGAGCATCCCTATATAGCAATGCCTTAAAATTGGTCTACGCTGTTGTGAGACACTGAAGTTGTTATATATGACTTGGGACATTCAGCTATCTGGTTGTGTCCATGAACTCAATATCGTATAGACAGCTGTGATGCTACAGATTAACAATCGGGAATCGTGTCATCAGGATACATGTGATTTGATTGGTGAGGGCGCTTCACCGCCCTCTCTATGCGTCTGAATAAATTCTGCAGCCGTTCCGTGAGGCCACGCCCTCCGTAGATGTCGGAATGACGAAACATGTCAGGGCGTGACCTTACGGCTAGACGGAAGTGACGTTTGCGCTCCACACTGCTGGTAACGCGCGGAAGTCTGTGAGAGAGACGCTACCCGTGGCTAGGCGGCAGGAGCGACAGGAGCGGTGATATTTATATTTATCAACTGTGTGGATATTTTATATACTCTGTAAGTGTAATTTTAGCAGGGGCAAATAAAAAGGGCTTGTTTTACTGGTACACACTATGTGGAGCCTCTTTTGTTTTCGGTATTGATGTCGGTGAGGAGACCGTGTTGCAGACCTATCTGTTGGAGTGTCCTAATTATTGTCCGGTAAGTGGGCATTGCAAAGGGAGCGGCACGTTTGGCGGTGGTGTCCACATACTCTTGGTGAAAGGCTGCACATTGGACTGTCATCTACCCCCCTCCTATCCACTTATGGACTATCTCTATTTCCTATTGAAATTATTAAGAACTGTTTAGCGCTGTTACACATAGTGTTTAGGCCATTCCTTATATGTGTTTTGTTATCATTTTTGTTATCAATTTAAAACGGCAGCTTTACTATTTGAAAGATGGAATTCTAAGTGCTGCTTTGCGCTGATTAAGTGTTGAAATTTGTGGGCGCGTTTACACTTAAGATTTGTTATATGTCTTGTTAAGGATCTTTTTTATTTTCTGTAGGTTAGATTGTTGATGTGGAGTAAACAAAGGGCAGCATCAAATTGAATATTTATTTCAGTGATTTTCACTATCCAGGCATTGACCTCCTTGGCAAGACCACCATATGTGAGTAAAGGTGCCAACTTTTTTATGGCATCTCCAGCACTTATCTGATTCTGCAGGAGCCCATCTTTTTATTTTCGTGGGTGTTATGTACCACTGATTGCGAATTTTAAAGGATTTTTCCTGCATTCGTGTGCTTAATGAACATTTGTGGGTGAAGACATATGCCTTCTTCCACTGTGCCTCTGAGATTGGAATTTTCAGTTCCTTTTCCCAAATATATTTGTTTCTGTCTATGAATTAATTGTTAGGCTGTGAGATCCATTTATATGCTAATGAGGTGGCACCTTTTAAAGGTGTTCGATCATAGCAGATCTTTTCAAGATTTGTGAAAGGCCTCGCCATGAGATTCTTATTCTTATTGTTCCGTACGAAGTCATGTATTTGGAGGTATGTCCATAAGTTAGAGAGCTATTGGCGATCTTTGTTTTAAGTTGGTGGAAGGGTAATATCTTGTTGTTGTTTAAGCAATCATGTACTAGTAGGGGTGTGTCTCTCTCTCTGTCCTGAGGTGATTCATTTTTTCAGATCCGGGTGGGAATTCAGGATTGCCTGTTATCGAAGTTAGTGGGCTAGTGATAGAAGAAAGTTGGTGTGCGTCTGCAATTTTTTTGGAAGACTTTTAGGGTTGTGTTGATTAGTGGGGGATATTTTATAATGGGGGATAGAATTTAGACCTGGTCCAAGGTAGGAATTTTGTGGATATTTTGGGGTCTAGTTCTTCGAGACTAATCCAGTCTTTGGTGTCAGAGTTGCAATGCCAATCAATCACTCTGGTAATGTGTGTTGCGTAGTAGTATTTTTTAAAGTCTGGTAGGCCCAGTCCTCCTTTATCTTTGGGCAATGTAAGCAATTTTAGCTGGATTCGGGGTTTCTTATGTGCCCATAAGAAGTTTCTTTTAGCCTTAGTGAGTCTCCTAAAAAAGTCGGGGGGGATGTCAATTGGTAGGGCATAGAATAAATAGAGCAATCTAGGTAGGACGGTCATTTTTAATATAGCGGCTCTGCCAAACCATGAAAATTGTTTAGAATTCCAATTTTTGAGATCATTTTCGATTTTTTTAAGTAGCGGGGACAAGTTATGATGGTATATGTCTTTGAGATTACGTGTTAGTCTGACCCCTAAGTATTTAAGAGTATTTTTTTCCCACTTGTAAGGACAGTTATATTTGGTAAATGATTCTGTGTCTTTTGAAAGTGATAGATTCATTGCTTCAGATTTGCTGCTATTTATTTTGAAATTGGAAATTAACTTAAACTGTCAGAAGATTTCATTTAAATTTGGTATAGACATGTGTGGTTGAGTTATAAAGAACAGTAAATCATCAGCATAAGCTGCCAATTTGAACTCTCTGTGATTCATGTTGAGCCTGTGGATATTCTTGTTGTTGTTAATTGTTCTTATTAAAGGTCCTAAAGTCAAAATAAACAGTGGGGAGAGAGGGCACCCTCGCCTAGTTCCATTTTTGATCTGAATGGGGTCTGACAATTGATTATTTATTTTGACTTTTGTCATAGGGTTGTTATATACAGAATGTATCCAAGACATCATTTTCTTACCGAGTCCTATGTGTTCACATGTGGCATATATATAGTCCCACGCCACTCTGTCAAAGGCCTTCTCTGCATCTGTTGACAGGAGAAGGCCTTCGACTTTCTCGATATGTATATTGTGTATCAAGTTCAGAGCTTTGATAATGTTGTCTTTTGCTTCCCAACCGGGCATGAATCCTACCTGTTCTGGGCCAATTATTTTGTGGAGTAGGGGTCTTAGTCTGTTAGCAAGGATCTTTGTCAATAGCTTGAGATCTAGGTTCAGGAGTGATATTGGTCGGTAGTTGGCACACTTTTTATGGTCTTTGTCTGGTTTCGGAATAATGGTAATTTGCGCTGAAAGGAAGTCTTGGGATGTTATAATGTTTTTGTTGAGGTAGTTAAGTGCTTCTGAAAGTGGGTAAGCTAATAAAGGTTCATAAGTTTTATAGTATTGAGATGTGAGGCCGTCCGGGCTTTTTCCAGTTTTGAGTTTTTTAATGGCGTCTGTGATCTCTTCTATTGAAATATCTTTTTCCAGGTCTTTAATTTCATTATCTGGGATCTTGGGTAATTTACTTTGTTGTAAAAAGTCTTTAATAATTGTTGCCCTAGAAGCAGTAGATTTTATGATTTTGTTTTGTGGGGGGATGTTATATAACTCTGAATAGTAATTTTGGAAGATTTTTGCAATTTTATTTGTGTCAAAAATCTCTGTTCCTTTGGGGTCGTGTATGCTATGTGTGACATTTGCCATTTTAGTGTCTTCTAAGGCTTTGGCTAGGAGTTTGCTGTTTTTGTCTCCATATTCATAGTATATTATTTTTTTAAGGAAGAGAGATCTTCTCGTCTCTTTGTCAAGAAAGGTTTGAAGTTCCTTTCTTGTATTGATCAAGTTTTGTTCTATTTCTAACGCTTGTGACTGTTTGTGTGTTCTTTCTAGTTGGCTATTTTTTTTTTAATAGATTAGCAATATGCTTCTCTATTTCTTTTTTCTTTTTGGATCCCCATTTATTGAAGTCTCCCCTTACTACGCATTTATGCGCTTCCCAAATTGATAAAGGAGAGATGTCTTGGTTGGCATTGGTTTGAAAATAATTGGATATATTTGATTTGATTTGTGCTAAGATTTCAGGGTCTGTCAGTAGTGAAGAGTTTAATCTTCAATTGAATGTTTTTGGTTCTTGTTTTTTGGTGATTAGATGTATTGAAATCGGTGCATGGTCCGAAAGTGCAATGTTTCCTATTTTGGCTTTTTGTAAGATTGGGATGTCTCTTTGTGAGATGAAAAGGTAGTCAATTCTAGTATATCTTTTGTGGGGATTAGAAAAAAAGGTAAAATCTTTCTCGTTGGGGTTAAGCAATCTCCACGTGTCTATCAAGGACAGGGATTGAAATAGTGTTTTTATTTTTTAAGAATGCGGTATGAAATGCTTGTTTTACCCGAAGATGTGTCCTGAAGTGGGTTTAGGGGTATATTGAAGTCGCCTCCTATAATTGTGCGTCCAGATGCAAAGCATTTTAGTTTGTCAATTATTTTTTGGCAAAAGGAGGTGTGCGCTTTATTTGCAAAGTAAACATTTGCTATAGTTGTTGGTGTACCTGACATTGTGCCTTTTAAGAATAGGTATCTACCCTCTGGGTCAGAAAGTATATGTTCTGTCTGGAAAGTGGAGTCTTTGCTCAGGAGTATTGATACCCCTTTAGTTTTAGCCTGGGGATTGGTAGCGTGGTATGCTTTGGTGAAAAAATTATCAGTCATTTTTGGAATTACTGTACCTTTAAAGTGGGTTTCTTGTAATAATATTATTTGAGGATCAATCTTTTTGAGTTGTTTTAGAATTTTGTGTCTTTTTTGCGGTGTTCCGAGTCCGTTGACATTATGTAAAATAATCTGGGGTTTTTCCCCAGATTAGAGTATGCCATGTTTGGTATTGATTGTTAGAAAAGGGTGTAGAGTGTAGGGGGAAGAAGAGTAGAGGGATGGGAAAGGAAAGAGGTAAGACATTGATATTATAAGAGGGGAAGAGGAGTAAAGGGTTTCTCTGTATATCACTATCTCTGATGTTGACCAGCAACCAACAGAGAAGTGTTAAAGTTTACAATATTATGTGATTGTAAAGGTGATAATAGTGTATATCTTTCTTTCTTTTTTTTGGGGGTCGTGGAAGGGGTTTCCTGGTTAGTTGTTGTAGCTAGTTTAATGGAAAATGATGTTGCTTTTAGTGTATCTACGAGGTTATGTCTCATGTAAGGATCACCACACAAACCAGTTAGATATTTAAGTTTAGTATCATGTTTGGGTTGGGAGTTAGATTGAAGTGGTTCATTTTAGAATTGTAGTCAGTATTGTGGCACCATAGGAAGGTGTGAAATTTGTGTTAAGTTTTAAGTTTTTGTATGTGTAAGGTTGCATGTAGCTCTTGTGTGGGAATGTTTATCACAGTAGCATATATAAACAATTTTTTTTCTTTTTTTTTCAGCTGTGTTTTAGCCATTATTTAGTAATGATTATCAGCACCTTATTTTAAACCGAAACAACTAAACATGGTCATTGCAAGAGTCTATTTCCACATATCCCCTATGTAGACTTAGTTAGGGGTGTTTCTAGTATCCAATTATTGTGTATATTAAAGTTTTATTTTATTGTTTGTGCTGCTCTATGTCTTTAACGCGTTGGACTCTCTTCCACCGGTTTTGTAAAATTTAGAGAAATTAAATTTCATGTTGACAGGACTCCTGCACTGGCACAAGGTTCAAACATATTTATCTTTGTCACCAATGAACATAACTATATAATTGCATACATTAAACAAGTATTAACCAGGTTAATAGATTTAACTGTATAACCGTATCAACATTAAATCTGTCTTTCCTTCTTACTTAGTTTTATGATGTCTGATTTTTTTGTAAGAGGAAGAAAAGGGCTGTTTTAAGTGACCATGGAATGTGGTAATGTTTTCCAGGTATATGAGAGGGTTGGTCAAATGGAGAGATCCAACTAAAGCAGATTGTAAATCAAATGTAGTTTTAGTACTGTAATGGTAAAGGAGCATTGTGATATAGTTTTGTCTGATATTGACTATCCTGGAAAGTTGTATGGTTAGCTCCCTGTTTTCCCATATACCAGTTATGTCTTTGTTATGTCACTTATCTCTGTCAGAAGTTGTTATGTCTATTTAATGTGTTCATCTGCAGTATCTTGGCCTGTAGTTGAAGCACATGGGAGTTTGCATTTTTCTTTTGACAGGAAGTTGTTTAACTTTGTTGTCTGTTGTCTCTGACTCTTGGAGTTTTGGAGGCAAGAGTTCCTAAGTTTTGGCTCTCATTGTATTTTTGTTTTTTCCCTTTGGGGTATGGAGATTTGTGAGGTGAATTTCCTGGTGAGATCCCTGTTGTTGGTATTTGTGGAGGAAGACGGAACTCTTGGTACCATTCGTGTAATTCAATTAATTTGGTTTGGACTGCCTCGCAGAAAAACGGGATGTCTTCTGGTGTACGAAGGAGTACCTGTCTGCCATCTACAGTGATTTGAACTGCAAAAGGGAATTTCCATCTATACTGAATTTTTTTCTCTTTTAAAATGTCTAGTAGCGGTTTTATTGCTCTTCTGTTTTTCAGGGTAATTGGTGAAAGGTCTTGGAAAAGTTGGATTGTTGAACCATTAAAGAGTATCTGATCATTTTGTCTGGCTTTCATCAGTATTTCTTCCTTTAGGGGAAAATTGTTAAGGCAGCATATGATATCCCTGGGAGGGGCTGAATCGGGACCCTTGGGTCTAAGGGCTCTGTGAGCTCTTTCAAATTTAATTGTTGAGTCAATTGGTCTCTCCAAGACATTATTGAAGATAGAGGTTAATACAGGTATTATTTCCTCAGAATTGATTGATTCTGGTATGCTTCTTATCCTTATGTTTTTCCTCCTCCCTCTGTTGTCGAGGTCTTCTACTTGTCTATTTAGGTTAATTAAGTGAAGTTAATGTGTGGAGGTGACCTGATGGAGTCTTTTAATTGCTTTGTCTCTTTGTTTTCCTGATTTTTCATTTGATGCTATTTGTTCAGTCAGTACCAGTATGTCTGCTTTAAGGTCTGTAATTGCAGACGAAAAGGACTTCTTGATATCTGCTGCAATTTCAGTCATGTCTCCGAAAGTCAGTGGGTGATTGTGGTTTGTTGTGGATCTCATTGGTCTGTCAGAAGCAGCGAGAGATTCATCATCAAAATCCTCCTCGTCAGTGTAATCTTGTGGTGTGTTTTTGGAGCCTGCCATATTTCTGCCTTTTTGTGTTTGATTTTTAAAGATGTCTACAATATCTGGGCAGGAAGAGCCTGTCAGAGAGCGTTGGTATCGTGTTTGCGAGCCTGATTGTGAACTTGTTTTTTGAGGCTTACCCATTTTAGATGGTAGTCCCAACTTATAAGTCCAGGCTATGTGGTATCCTATAGAGATGGTTTAAAGATATGCCATCCTTCTTATGCTTAAAATAGTGAATTTGAGGGGTTTTGTTTGATAGCTATTTCTTATTCCTAAGGCTGTGTTGGAGTGTAATATGTCTGATTCTTCAGATTGTATAAACCGATTATTATCTCCTGGTTAATACTCTTTAGCCTTTTGGTAAAAACAGCTATTTCCCTCAGTTAAGATATAGAGTAGTTGCTGAGAGTCCCAAGATGGCTTCCGCTAGTGTTAAGTGATATAGGGCCCGGGTGCACCAAGATGGCCACCATTTGGAAGTTGTCCAAGCAATAAACAATATAGTTATTGTACCCCACTTAGCTATTTTTATGGCCACCTTGAGGGCTGGTAGTGTGGGATGGGACCCTCGTGGAGCCGCGGTAGATTTGTGCTGTGCCTTTTTAGTCTTTTTAGACTGATAAGGGGCGTCCGGCGCTAGGCCTCAGTAGGCTACAAATAAGCCTGGGCGCTCTAGTACAGTCCAACTTCCGCGCTGGTGTTCGAATAGCTGAGATTTTTGGCTGGGGTGTTGAGGCTGTCTATCGGTGAGATGTACGATAGGTGCTTGTAGAGAATCAGCCTGAATGCTTACCGGGTCCTGGTGGCGTGATGTCCCGCATCCGCGGTGACTGGCTGCCTGTTCTCTCAGCTCCGTGATCTGATGGCCGATCAGCTCGAGATTGGGCTCGGTAGAGAGATGGGGATGCGGGTAGTTTGGCAATGTGAGAATTTAATCTCACCTCTTGCTTCTGAGCTCGGATTACCCTGGATAGTAGCCTGGGTTTTAGGAGCTTACTCGAAGCACGTCCGCTGCCGTGAGCCGCAAGCCACGCCCCCTCTGCATTTCTCAATAAAACTTTATTTCAAAAAGTGTCAGTTAATGTCCACTTTGTCCACAGCAATATTAATAAGTTTTACCATCTCTTCAAAATGGTCTTGTTTGAAAGATTATTGAACTCAATGCAGACTCTTCCTCTTCCTCTAAAAAATATAGATGTTCAAACAATACATACTGCTCTGCTCACATTTCTCTGGTGCGGCAGAAAGCCAAGAATTGCTCTTCAATATCCAAGTCTCCTGAAGAGTGAGGGTGGTGCAGGCCTGCCCAATATTCGATTTTATAATCTCTCCTTCCTATTGCAGAAGGGTATTGATTGGCAGTCAAAAAATTCACACTACTCCAATTACATGCTGGAGGGTGCCTTAGTGTCCCCGTTCAATCTCCAGGCTTTTTAAAGCCTAGGCTATACTCTCTTCCTCCTCCTTTAAGATCTAATCTACTGATTAGAGACACCGTCATAGCCTGGAGAGAGGTGCAGAGACTCCTGGCCTTACTCTACACCATCTCTAGCCACCTGCCTATACTTGGCAACCCAATGTTCCCTCCTTTCAAGGCACACAAAGCCTTTGTGCAATGGTATTCCTCCAGCTTGTTGACTGTCTCCAATCTCTTCAATCCTGCCAAAAGAACCTTCAGACCCTTCTCAGAACTGGCTAACCAGTATTCCTTACCACTGGCCCAGTTGTTTCACTGCTACCAGCTAACCATCTAACCAGCTACCATAAAATCCTGCTTCAGCCCACACCAAAACCCTTGCCAGCCCTCATTCATCAATGCAATGCTTCAACGTCACCAATATTCTATCTCTGATATTTTCTCTAACCTCATCACATACCAAGCTTCCAAATATCACATTGTCCTCTTTAACCCCTGGTCATCCATCCTTGACAACCAGGATGCACCAGCAAAGATCCTCACAGGATACCAAAAAATACACTTTCTGGTGGTCTGCCAAGCTTGGCGAGAAACCCAATTCAAAATCGCCCATCGGGCATATATCCCGTTTCACCACACCAAAGAGGACTCTTCTCTCTATACATGCCCCTGGTGTACCACTTCCCAGCTCTCTTTTTCACAGACTGTGGACCTGCCAAGCTACCTCCACCTTCTGGGATCAGGTACCGAAATATATAGATAAGATTCTGAAGATATGTCTTCCCAAAGACCCCTTACTATGCCTTTTCAGCTCCGATGCTTCAATGGCCTCCTCATCATCATCCTCGTGTGCTCTCTCCCTCAATGGGTGCATATCTGCCTTCTAATAACTTCTAATCCACCCTACCCCACCTCAAATCGCTTCAGGAAACAATCGCTTCATACCTTATTTTTCCTGGAAAAGCTGGACACTGTCACCCAACACTCTAAGTCCTTGAAACGTTTTATAACTAAATGGTACAATTTCATAGAACAATCCTTCTCATCAGAAGAGATCTCTATGCACATGACATCCTTTCGATACACGGACTGGCATCTATGTTCAGACCTTGCTAACACACTGGGCAAACTCAGGATCCGGGACACCTCTGAATCCCAGACCCCTCTCAATCCCTCCCCCTAGGCATTCCATATACTCTACATGTTCATCTACTACGCTATTCAATTTGAAATGTATACTTCTTAATAACCTTAAAATCTCTTCTACCTTATCCAGCTAGAAGGTTTAGCCACTTCCACTCCTTAGGTTGCTTTTTTTAGTGAAACTTCTAGTTAGCTACATATGTCTGACCAGATATGTTGTATACCAGTTAACCTATGAATGCTTGTTGACTTTAAGCCTTACTGTCGAGTCTGTTTACTGTTGTTTTCTTAGTTTAACTCTGTGAAGGCTATGCTATTTCTTCCAATGCCTTCGCTGACATATGATTCTTGTTTATGATATTTTTCTACTGTTATATGGAAACTGTTAATAAACATATTGACAAAATGTAATAAAAGCAAATGATGCCAATGCCAATGGTCCCGGACTTTGATGGGATATCACTTCCAAGTTCCGGTGTGGCGGCTGTAGGGAAGGTGGTAAGTCAACAGCAGATGTATCACGGTCCATTCAGGTGGCAAGGCTCAGCGTCCTGGTGCACAGTGAATGATGTCAGAACCAGCCACTTGGCAGAAACAGGAAGGAGCCATGAGGAACCAACATTGAGCACAAGCATAGGGGTTGCCAAAGCAACATGTTTTGCCCGCATGCACTTTATCAAGACTTGAGCTGTCATCAAACTTTATTGTGATCAGCATCACATCCACTCAATCCTGTGAGGATCACCTAAATACAAACATTTGCACCTAGGGCCTTTAGCACTGTCTCTTCCTGCTTGATTACTTGCATGAATAAATTACTAGGCCTGTCTGCCACGTCAGCCGACTGACTTGTAGTTCTCAATGGAACATGCATGCAATGATAGTAGTAGTTCATTGACAATTCTTTCAATTGTCTAACTGAAACATGGAGCTGGAAGCTGGAGGAAGAGTCTGCAGAATTCTGACACTGCACTCATTACCCAAAAATCCCAATTGCAAAGCTTTGCATGCTAACTTAAAAAGATAAATTCACTTTTTTGCTGCAAATATATGTGCATGAGTGATATTTGCAAATAAAACAACAGTAGTTGCATCCAAACAAAGTTATATTAATTGGCCCTTAGTAGTGGAAGCAAAGCATTATAAAGCAAGTTGTAATTAAAAGAGTAAACATATCCATAAGTAACAGAAAAATAGAAATACTATTGAGCTACCACATAAAAAATGTGTGAAATCAAGCTGCCAGCACTACAACTTCCCAAATTGCATAAACTATAATAAATAATAAAGTGCAGCGCTATATATATATATATACAGAAGTGAACCATGTATATAAGACCAAAATAAACAGTGTAAAGGTAGACTCGGTTTCAGCCTTGTCAACCCAATGAGATAAATACAACTAATACAAATAATAATAAGTCCATTACTGTGAATAAAAAAACACAAAACCATGAACTATGTGTCCCGTACGGATGACTATGATGACCATGAGGAAGTCACGCCCTGCGTTTCATTTAGTTTTTGGCAGCTATACGTAGCGTTCTAATGATCTGGATTTTACCCAAGCTGACCACAGCTGCCACGAGTTTTGTGCCTCTTTTAATTTCCCTTGGCTGGATGCGTGCATGATCTCGTAGCAGCTGTGGGTGTTGGTCAGGTTGATGGCATCTATCACTCTCGGGGGGTTTTGGGATTTCCATAGCTTTGTAATAGCTGATCTGGCTGCTAGAAGGATATGGATTACTACATTTCTGTGGCGATGGGGGATTTGATCTATATTTAAATTAAGCAGGCCTAGAGCCGGTGTGGTTTTAAGGGGTTCATCAGTTATTTCATGAATAATTTGGAATATGCCTTTCCAATAGTGATGGAGTTTTGGGCACTTCCACATTATATGTAGAATGTCTCCCTTTGTTGCGAGACATATTACACCTTCACGGGTTTTGAGGTAGTGATAACCTTTCCGTATAAGGTTTAATAAGTACTTTATTGACTACTTGGGGAATTTTGGTGTGGCCGAGATCCGGACGAATTAAATTTATATCTAGTTTAGGGGGTAGCGGTGTCTTTACATCATTAGGTATAGGAAGATCGTCGGTCTAGTCGATAATGTTTCGATACCTTTAGGGTTTTGGGGGGCTCTCACTATCTACGGTAGTTGGACTGGTTGTGGGTGTCGACGATGCTCTAGTACGTGCGTAGGTCGGTTCCCTTTAATTTTCTCCGTGTTTTGAGCACCGTCGACACCAGTCGAACCCATTTTAGGTCTAG
>BLSH010259057.1:28998-54793 GCA_018402905.1 Glandirana rugosa | reverse complement strand
GGGATGCCCCTTATGCGAAGATTGGATCGCCTTGAGCGGTTCTCAAAATCTTCTAATTGTGACTGCAGTGTGAGGTTCTCCTCTCTGAGCACTTCCATGTCGTTAGACTGGGTTGCTAGCTGCTGCTCTAGATCATCCACTCTTTGTTCCAGGTCAGAGGTGCGCTGACCCAGCTCCCTGATTTCCCTGGTTAGCTGCTCAGTGATTTGATCTGAAGTGTGCTGTAGGGCACGGTGCAGCATTTTCTCAAATTGTTTGAGGATGGTGGATTGTGTGTCTCCTGAGAGGGGAGTCGCTAGGGAGTCTGTATCTGACTCACCTTCATCTGGGTGGCGGAGACGGGGGAGCCTCGGAGAGCGCGGCGTGGAGGCCTTGGTGGTGTGTGGCGGCGCCATCTTGCCGGAGGCCCGCGCCAGGGCCTCGCGTATGTTTTTCGACCGGATCTTCGGCTTAGCTCCAGTGGCGACCATCCCAGCCATAGCGTGGCAGTGCTGGGGCTTGTGAGGACAGCGGGGTGCAGTTGCTGGCGGTGTATCGTGCCTGGCTTAGCGCTGGGAGCCCCCGGAATCTCCGTGTTGAGCGGAGCTCTAAAGCGGCATGTCCGTCCGCTCGGCCTCGCGCATGCGCACCCCATGTTTAAATTTTTTCAATCCTAAATGTGTTTAACAAATCTTCTCTTGGTTTATGCAATTAAATATATTTCACGGTCACTTTCATTGTAGAACACTGAAGATTTGACTTCTGAAACAGTTAAATCTCATAATTGCATGGCATATATATATATATTCCTTTCAAACTGCTATTAAAGCATTTTGCTTGTTTATGTATGCATTTGTTCTATCTTAATACAAAGGCCGTATGTAAAATATATGCAGTATATGAGCATATTATACTTCTAATGCACCTTATACCATTTAAGATGCATGGTTTTGAAGACATTATTTATTGTTAAACAAATTGCCATGTTAGAGAAATCTTAAGTCATTATCACATATATACAGTATTCATTATATTATGGTCTAGTGATTTACTGTTTTCAACATAGTGTGTTCTATTTTTAGAAATGTCCTAAACCCTAACTGGACAACATTTTATTTAGCTATTCCACTGTGTTTTATAAATAATTACTATTTTTTCATAAAGTATGGTTTTCACCTGTTTTCATCCTTCTTTTACATCTCACTGCTGCTGTTCCCATTCAGTTTCTTTCTGTTTTTTTCTGTCTACATGAACTCATTCCAACTGCACATGCTTTTTCTTCACAGTCCATCTGACAATGGTTGACCATGACTTTCTGCACAGCTGCATGTAGCCTCAGCCAAGGGTGGGTGACAACTAAATAACAGGAAATGCCTGAAAAGGGACCCAGGAATAATTGGCACTTTCCTGTCTGGCCATAGTATAAATAGCCAGGTGGGAGCAGCGCCAATGCAGGTGGATGTACCTGTACATCCCCCCACATCAGAGGCTTGTGTGTGGCTCCAAGAGCATGCACCTGTGAACCTGGTGTTTGGTGTGTCACCTGGACACAGTGGATTACATGACATGGTACAGGACCAATGAAATGTAATCGCTGTGATTAACCACAGCTTCACACAGATGTAAAAAAAGCAGCATGGTCCAGTTTCCAACTGTGTGCCATGATCCCTTCCATAAGAGTGTGTCTTGATCCCTGCCACACCAATGTCCTGATCCCCACCATACTAGTGTGCACTGATCATCTCCATAAGAGTGTTTCCGGATCCCTGCCATGCCAATTTCCTGATCCCCATCATACTAGTGGGCCATGATCACCTCCATAAGAGTGTGTCTTGATCCCTGCCATACTAGTGTGCAATGATCACCTCCATAAGAGTGTGTTTTGATCCCTGCCATACCAATGTCCTGATCACCACCATACTAGTGTGTCATGATCACCTCCATAAGAGTGTTTATTGATCCTTGCCATACCAATGTCCTGATACACCAACATATTAGTGTGTGTGTCCTGATCACCTCCATAAGAGTGTTTCCTGATCACTGCCACATCAATGTCCTGATATCCACCATACTAGTGTGCCATGATCACCTCCATAAGAGTGTGTGTCTTGATCCCTGCCATACCAATGTCCTGATCACCACCATACTAGTGTGCCATGATCTACTCTATAAGAGTGTGTCTTGATCCCTGCCATACCATTGTCCTGATCACCACATTACTATTGTGCCATGATCACCTCCATAAGAGTTTGTCTTGATCCCTGCCATACCAATGTCCTGATACACCGACATACTAGTGTGTCCTGATCATCTCCATAGAGCGTGTCCTGATCCCTACCACACTAATGTCCTGATACCCACAATACTAGTTATCCTGATCACCTCCATAAGAGTGTTTCCAGAGTGTGAGCACATGTACATACAGAGTCTCCCCTGGGCAGGCACTAGGGCAGCAGGACAGATCAGAGCAGTCTAGCACCCATGTGGGCAAATGTACAAGGAGTTGAACTAAACCGTATCCTTGAAAGTTCCCATAAGCTCAGAGATCAGCAGACAGGAAGGTATAAAATAGCTGCACGCTATATATTCCAGCCAATAACAGTTATGAATGGGAAGATAGCAGCCAGATTGCCATAGCTTTACGCCAACTAAAAGGCTGTTCACAGCAAGTTCCAGAGTGCAAGATTGGGGGGATGGGGCAAGGACGTTCCGCCCCAACCAAAATGGCCAATTTGTGAGGCCAAAAGGTGACCCAGAGAGACACCAGAGACAGACCAGTGTCTCTCTGGGTCACCTTTTGGCCGTACCATTTAGGTAGAGTGTTGCATAACTGAGTAATTGTAATTCAAAGTGTGACAGTGCTGAAAACTAAAAATTGACCTGGACTGGAAGGGGGTGAAAGTATCCAGACTGGAAGTGTTTAAAATGAAAGCTGCAGATTTTGAAAGATTGAAAACAATTTTTGGAATGACACTAACATGATGGAGGGTATGTGAGATTTGAGTGACAGGGTATCTACTGTAATTCATATTTAAGATTTAACCTTTCTATAGATACAGTATATTACAAAACATACTTTTATCATTTTCCAAAGAATTTTGGCAAAAAATAAAATTTTCAAAAAACCCAATATTCCTCCTAATAAATACCTCAGACTGTCTACTTTCCAAAAAAAAGTGTCATTTTGGAGGATATTTATACTATCCTGGAATTTTAGGGCCTCAAGAATTGAAAGCAGTCAGGACATCAGAACTGATCAATTTTCAAATATATACCATCATTGGTAGACTTTGTAATGTTCACACAGACTAAATAATATATACTGATTTGGATGATTTTTTTTTTACCAAAGAAATGTATAAAATACATTTGGCATACATTTCTGAGGAAAGATTATTTATTTGCACAATTTTATAAAAAAATATATATATTATTATTTATTTATTTTTTTGCTTGTATTGCAAAAAATTAAACACCCAATTATAATTAAATACCAACAAAATAAATGTTTTTTAAAAAAATGCTAAAAATTACTTTTGAGTGCAGTGTTCCATGACTGAATAATTGTATTTTAAAATGTGCTGAAATCTGAAAATGGGACTGGACTGGAAGGTTTCCAGACTTGAAGGTTAAAATTGAAGCTGCAGATTTATAAAAAAAAATTGAAAACAATTTTTGAATTATATTAACATGACAAGGGATACGTGAGATGTGAGTGACGGGGTATCTACTTTAGATTTTTTTTTTTTTTACTAGGTAAACTTTTTTATAGCTACAGTATCTTACATTTATTAAACGTGTGTGTAAAAAAGTGCTTGTGTTTTTTTGTGATAAAATCATTTTTAAAAATCTTCTGAATAACAAAAATGTAACACTAACAGTACGCAATGTTGCTAATAATATATAATGTGTTTGTTTTTTCATGGCACACAGCGTACATTAATGAACAATGTCACCACAATCCACTTTGTGGGATTCCACAACTCAGAAAAATTAAATCTACTCATTTTCATTTTGGTCCTTATGATATACATTGTGACAGTGTGTGGGAACCTCCTGATCATGACACTGGTGTCCTACAGCAGGACCTTCCATTCCCCCATGTACCTCTTCCTCTCCCAGCTCTCCATAAGTGACATTGTGTTGACCACAGACGTCACCCCTAACATGCTAAACATTGTCCTTCATGCTCAAACATCCATAACTTTTTCCAGTTGCATTGCTCAGTTTTATTTCTTTGCCTTCTCAGAAGCATCTGAATGTCTTTTTCTGACAGTGATGTCCTATGACCGCTATCTAGCCATCTGCTCTCCTCTGCATTATGCCACCATTATGACCCACGTGCTTTGCGTTAAATTCGTTTTGGCCTCCTGGATTTTGAGTTGTTTGGTAGGTTTGATTATAACCATTGGCATCTGTCAGCTTCAATTCTGCGGACCGAATACCATAGACCATTTCTACTGTGATCTTTATCCTCTAATGGAACTTTCTTGCTCGGATATTTCCATGGTTAAGATAGAATCCACTTTGTTATGTATTCCAATGCTAGCCTTTCCATTACTTGTGATAGTAGTTTCATATACGTACATTGTTCTAGCCATACTAAAGATATCCTCGTTCTCTGGAAGACAGAAATCTTTTTCCACTTGCAGTTCCCATCTGACAGTTGTGTTTATATTTTATGGGACTCTGACAGCCATGTACGTCCTTCCAAATGAAGGTCAATCAAAGAACATCTGTAAGATACTGGCTTTTTTGTACACGGTATTTACTCCCTTTTTAAATCCCTTCATTTACAGTTTACGGAATAAAGATATGAAGGATGCTTTGAGACTTGCTGTATATAATTGTGGTGCCTACCTTTCAGTATTTAGAGACAAAACAAGATAACTATTTATTATACAGTATTACAGTTATTGTGTGATTATTTTTTTTCAATAGTTCTTGTTGAATTTTTTTTTTTTGTTTTTCAAAACAGTACAGGGGTATAAAAAGATGAATTATGAAGGAAAGCAATGTAAACAGCAGGTGAGGACAAATAAGATTAACAGACTAAGAATAAACTAACTAGAATGCTTAGTCTATAATTGTCAGCCTTCTCAACCCCTTGCAGTCTGGCTTTCACTTGCTACACTCCACTGAAATGCCTTACTGAAACTCACTACCAACTGATAAAACCAATGGCCACTACTCCATACTCATACCACTCGACCTCTCCGCAACCTTTGATACTGTTGACCATCCCCTCCTCTTCAAAAAACTCCACTCTCTTGGCCTTCAAGAGTCTGCCATCTCCTCCTCTGTGACCTATAACTCTGTTTCCTCCTCTCCACTTCCTCTTTCTGTAGGGGTACCTCAAGATTCTGTCCTCGGACCCCTTCTCTTCTCCATTTACACCTCCTCCCATGGTCTGTTAATAAACTCCCATGGCTCCCATTACCACCTCTATGCTGACGAGCCACACAAATCTATCTGTCTACTCCTCACCTCACTCCATCAGTCTCCTCTCACATTACTAACTTACTAACCGACATATCAACATGGATGTCACACTACTTTCTCAAACTCAATCTTTCTAAAACCAAGCTCATCAGTTTTCCTCCAGTCCGTACCCCCCACCCCTGACTTCTCCATGAAGATCAATAATACAACCATCAGTCCCTCCCCTCATGCCAAGGTACTAGATGTAATCTTAGACTCTGACCTGTCCTTTCAGCCCCAAATCCATTACTATCCAAATTCTGCACACTTCACCTTAGAAACATCTCCAAAATACACCCCTTTCTAACTGTTGACACCACTAAGCAACTTATTAACTCCCTTGTTATCTCTCGCCTTGATTATTGTAACTCCCTCCTCATTGGCCAACCTCTCCGCAAGCTATCCCCTCTTCATTCTATCATGAATGCTGCTGCCAAACTCATCTATCTTACCAACCGTTCAGTGTCTGCCACTCCTCTCTGCCAATCCCTCCAGTGGCTTCCAAATGCCCAACGAATAAAATTCAAAATGCTAACTGTAACCTACAAAGCCATTCACAATTCTGCCCTGAGCTACATCACCAATCTTATCTGCAAATATCACCCAACCTGTCCTCTCCACTCCTCCCAAGACCCTTTGCTCTCTAGCTCCCTTGTCTCCTCCCATGCTCATCTCCAGGACATCTCCAGAGCCTCTCCCATCCTCTGGAACTCACTACCCCAACCTGTTCAGCTATCTCCTACTCTGTCCACTTTTAGGCAATCCCTGAAACCTCCTCTCTTCAGGGAGGCCTATCCTGCCTCCAGCTAACAACCAAATCTTTTACTCCCCTAATCAGATCATCCCTCACAGTCCCTACCTTTTGTTTCACCAGTCCCTCCCTCTTAGATTGTAAGCACCCAGGAGAAGGGCTCCCCTAAACCTCTTGTTTTGAATTGTACTATTGGTGTATTGTCTCCCTTTACATTGTACAGCTCTGTGCAAACTGTTGGCGCTATATAAATCCTGTATAATAATAATAATAATAACAGCCAATAGCATTGGTGAAGAACAAGTGACTTCATTGTGGGGATGTAGAAGGAAAGGGGATAAGGGGAAGGTTGGCAGGGGAAAGATTGGGGCTAAGGTTAGATATAAAGGGGGAAGTAATCACACAAGGGAATCAATTAATGTAACAAGAAGTTCCAGTTGGCAAAAGAAGACAATATAAGTATAGTCAACAAGCAAAAGGTACCCCTGGTACAATGGAACTTTATGGGCAAGTTTCAAAATGATATATCAAGATATAGACACAATAGCATTTATTAGATTGTAAAGATAAAAACATTGGTGCATACATCACCATTGGGTTAACACAACATAGCAAGTTAAAAAGTGGCTCATGTAAATCTGGATATGCTGTAATGTTTTCTTCTCAATCCCGATGCGTTTCAGGAATTGGTTTGAATCCTTTCTTCAGGGGCAATTGCATAGAGAAGGTTATATATTTATAGCACTCAGTGAGTCTGCTCACAAGGGGCTCACCACAAATAAAACCAACCACAGTAAAGTCTGCACCAGAGTGTGAACAGACGCCCATATATGTGGGCCCCCCCAAGACACGGGGGCACCTGGGCCCTGGATTCTTCACACAAGGATCCCCTAATGTGGTCCTGAAGTACAGCCAGCAAAAACAGTATGAAGCAGGAAAGGGGAAATTAAAGTTGCTGGGAATGAAACGGAGGGGGATGTCTACCCCAACTGTGTAAGGATTCTCTCAATCCACTGTCAAGTACCAGATATCTGCAGCAATATAAGTATATGGCATCAATCAAAATCTAGGTGGTTCAACTACATTTTATTTTGTAAATTTAAATTTTTAGATGCCAGTATTTTTTTGTTACATTTTACATCAGTGATTTATGTCTTTGTCAACTAGACTGAGTTGGGAAAGGAAATTTGCCTTTTTTTCCAGACGTTTAAAAAATCATATTAGGCCTGAAGATTAGTTAAACACCTAAATTATATATTTTCTGAAACAGACACCCTGGAGAATAAAATAGTTGTAGTTCCATTTTTTTATGTTAATAAACAGATAATCAAGCACACATTTTCAGTAAATAGTTCTTTAGTGCCAATAAACAAAATATAGTATCCAATTTTTGGTAAAAAAAAAACAAATAAGATAAGGTTGCACCTGCTGTAGTAGTCAGGAGTGTGTGTAAACCCCCATTGCTACCTACATATGGCATGTAGCTGCTGTCAGATGTGGATAAAGATTATTGGTTACATTTTTTAGTAGATGTTTTGTTCGATTTAACATTTTTTGTATCTGTAATATACTTTGTGTATGTTAATCATTATGGCTTTTGTTGTTCTATTTATCGTAAAAGGAATGTTAAAAGTATCATAATACAAGAGCAATCTAGATGTAAGTTATAGATATTGCTTGAAATTGTACTATTCAGAAAATGTAAAATAAAAAAATCCTTTGGATAATCTCAAAATAAATTGGTGATTGTGAAAAAGAGGTAAAAACTTTTTTCCTTTTGTGAATTTGTTTTTTTTTAAGAATGAGAAGCACTGATATGTTGGGGATTAACCACTTCCAGACCGGCCACTGTGCATTTACGTTGCTACTTTGACATTAAATACCATTGTTATGGCAGCAGATAGCTGCCATAACCCCGGTATTGTTGTTCATGGCGGGCGGTCCGCTTTCACAAAAAAGTGGTCTCCGCTGCTTACTGGATCTGTCAGTAGGGGCGGAGACAATCCGGTTCTGTGGCTTGATGGGCAGAAGGTCGAGTGAGGGCATGATGGCCCCCATTTGACTTTATGCCCTTGAAGGACCGGAGCGCCGACAAACTTCCCTTCCGCTCTCAGGCCTTGAAGGGACCATTTTTTTAAAAATCATTTTTATATAAAGGATGGCGTAAAAATAAAAAATAAAAAGTAAAATAAATAAGAAAAAAAAAAATAAAATAAAGTGCCCCATCCTTCCGAGCTCACGCGCAGAAGCGAACACAGATGCAAGTCGCTCCCACACATGTAAACGTTGTTCAAACCACACATGTGAGGCATTGCCGCGATTGTTAGAGTGAGAGGAATAATTCTAGTCCAAGGCCTCCTCTCTAACTTAAAACCGGTGACCTGTAGAAATGTTTAAACATTGCTATGGAGATTTTTAAATACCAAAGTTTGTCGCCAAACTGGTGCCCGCTGGTGCCGTTATCACGGCTCCGGCCAATAACAGCGCTGGAGCCCGTAAACCCAGGAGAAGCTCAGGTCTGCAGACCCGAGTACTGGAAAAGCTGATAAACAGCTTTCCTGTTTACACTGTGAGCAGCTGTGATTGGTCACGGCTGATCACATGGTAAAGTGCTTCCGATGGAAGCGCTTTTTTGAGATCGGGAATTGGGGGGGTCAGATTGACCCACCACACCACCGATCACTGCGATGCGCGCCTCCCCCCGGGCGTGTGCTGGCATGTTATCCTGAGGGCATCATATGATGCCCAGTCAGGATAACTCAAACACTTCCCGGCCGTCATTCCGAATACGGCGGTAGGGAAGTGGTTAATAAGAATTTAGTAAAACATTATTGTTGCTAATTTGCAATTGCTCCAGTTTATTCATAGCAGATAAACAGCTACAGTCAAAGCAACATTGGAAGTTAAAAATACCAAAATATTATTAACTCATAGTTATCCCTAATCAATCTTAAAGGGTTTCTAAAATCAGAAGTTTTATTTTATTTTAATGCTTTCTATATATTAAGATTAAAAAACCTGTGTGCAGGAACTTCCCCAGCCCCTCCAATACTTACCTGAGTGCCACCTCGATCCAGCGATGTTGCATTAGAGTCTCGGCTGTCTGGGAATCTCTTTCCTTATTGGCGGAGGCAGCAGTGGGGTGCTATTGGCACCCCATTAAGCCAGGTGCCGATCCAGGCATGTGGACAGATCCCGACTCCGTTGTCACAATGTTTTTGAGGAAGCACTAATACGGTGTGAAACGCGTCAACATATCCTGTCTGTAATTTGTCTTGGTGTTGGTTGTGATGACTAAATAAATATACGTTGGATCTATGGTGAAGTGCAGCTGTCTTTCTTTATCTTTTGGATTTTCTGCGGTGGTGAGCTGGGGCTAGCACCCATCTCTCTGGATCCTCTGATTCATCTCACCTGGAGCAGCGATACCTCTTCTGGCTTCATGATGTTGCCCTAGCCTGGATTGGCACTGTAATGTGGAAGCCGGCTGTCTGCTGAAAATGGGTCACAGGAATGCAGAACGAAATACAGCAAAACAAGCTTTGGCTGTACTTCTCCTTTAAGAAATGAAAGGGTTTTAACAGAATAAACAGGCCTATAGCAGAAATTAATTGATCATAGGGTGCATTAGGGGTGAGAGCTGAAGGAGTTAACCCTTTCACTACCAGAGCGATTTTTACTTTTTTTTTTTTTTGCACTCATGTTAAAATGCACATTGTAGACCTACAGATTAGTTAGTTAAAAACCAAAAATATGTTATGCTTTTATTAAGCAGAGACCCTGGATAATAAAATGGATGTAGTTGCAATTTTTTGGATCATGTAACAATAGAGTGCATAAAACAAATTTGAGTTTTACCTAGAATTTTTTTTTTACATCATTCAAGTCCTTTGCCTATATAGACTTACCTTTGAAGGACAAAAAAAAATTATACTCACCCTAAGTCGCTTGTTGCTAGGTGGTCTCTGTAATCTGCCCCTTTTAGGTCCGAGGCTCTTCTCCTCACTTCCTGCTTCGCCTGGCCTCCTGAGAGATGTGACTCATCATTTCCCAGGAGTCAGTGGGCCTCCCTGTACTGTAAAATTCTGTTATTTCTAGACTGGAAATTATGTGATTTAAGGCAGACCGAGATCGAGGAGTGTATGATGGTTACCCACCATGCACTTCTTTCAGGAAGAGATGCCAGGAGATCACCGGATGGGCTTCAGATGCCCTCACCTAAAATGGAAAAGTCCAGCAGCGAGAGAAACAAAATTGCGAGTAAAAAATACATGGAATTACTAGGCGGTTTGAAAGTAAGGAAACAAAAGGTTACATCTATTTAGTATTAAAAGAGTGGACGCCAAGAAAAAAAAAAATCTGTGTGGAACTCCACTTTAAAGGGATTGTAAAGGCAGAAGGTGCCTTCTATGCATTGAGATAAAAAGTGTTCTGTGTGCAGGAGCATCCCCCAGCCCCCACCCAACACTTACCTGAGGTCCCTCTCTGTCCAGCGATGTCAATGAGTGTCTCACCTGCCCGAGATTCTCCCTCCTGATTGGCTGAGTGGTGGCAATCAAAGTCAGCTAGCTGATCAGGGGAGAGAGGGGGTGGGGCTGGGTCAGGACTCAGGACTCTGCATCTGAATGGATACACGGAGCTGTGACTCAGCTCGGGTGCTGCCATAGCAAGCTGCTATGGGGGTACAGAAAAGGGACCCAAGAAGAGGAAGATCTGGGCTGCTCTGTGCAAAAATAAACTGCACAGAGGAGGTAAGTATGATTTTTTTATTTTTATAGGAAAAAAAAAGACTTTACAATCAATTTAATCTTTTACATTAAATATTTTACTTTACACATGTTTAATGAATCATTTTAAGCTTGAAGATTATTAAAACCCCAAACACCCTGGAAAGTAAAATGGCTGTAAGTACAATTTTTTATGTCACACTATATAGGCCCTTGTCAACCTCAACATGGGGGACAGGTACTTTTCCAAGGGGGTCCCCCTGGCAAGGTACCTTTTCCATGGATTTTGGTATTGATTTTGGGGGGAGCCTATGCATTTTTCTTTATAAAGGTCTAGTATGGAATTCAGGGGAACCAGATTTTTTTCATTTGTTACACTATCTGTGCCCTCCTTGATTACTTTTGTTTGGGCAAGGTTTTATGACCAGTTGTTAGGATGGCAGTGGTAGTGAAATGCATAACAACCAACCTGAGTGGTATGCTGTCACATTTAGAAATACTACTGCTAAATGTTTTACTTCCAATTACAGTCAGAAGTTTGGTACTGCCTAATATCCATTTAATTTGTCTATTCTCACGATCTTTTAGCAGTTATCTACCCAATATTACTACTTTTACCTACAGGAAAGCCTATGATAAGGCTTACCTGTAGGTAAAATGAATATCTCCTAAACCTGTACGGTTTAGGAGATATTCCCTCTCCAAAATGCTTTAGCGTTACGGCACATGTATGTCTCGGCAAAGGCCCGGCAATAGGGACGGACATTGCCGGTGAGAGGGGTCCCGCGCGCATGTGACGTCTCGCGACTCCAGCCAGTCACAGCGCTGGAGCCGCGTATACGGAAGCAAGATCCAATGGAAGATGTCAGCTCCCACAGAGTAGACCAAGCAGCCCGGTCGGATCTTCGTTTCAAGGTAAGTATTTCATGCGGTGCATACTAGCTCATTATGCTATTGTCTTGCAGTCTGTCATTTTTTTTTTCAAATGGTTAGACAACCGCTTTAACAAGCAAAATATGTTCCAGTATGTTCACCATAATCCACAGTAACCCACAGTGACCCAGTGTAGCACCCCTAGCGTTGCTAGAGTGTTAGAGTTAGGATGTTTTGTGTTAGTTTAAGCAAATTGCAGCCAAGCCTGTGTGTTTTTCTGGGCCATGGTTGAGTGACTAAGGTAGGCTGAATGACTCAGCAGCAGCATCTCTGGTGACTCCCCTGCTTGCTGGAAACTTGGAGAAGTTTCCAGAAGCAGTTGGGAGGGGTCTAGGAGAAGCTGTCTGGAGTATTCTGAGGGCCCTCACCAATTTCCAACAGATTGGTTGGCAGGGGGCAGGCCCCCTCAAATACCCAGGGTCAGCCCAGCTGAGGCAGTGTGAGTTCAGGTGGAAGATGGGGTTTTAGACTGTCAATGGCCTTTGAGAGTAGCCCCTAGTCTAAAGGGGTGAACTCAGTCCTAGGCTCAGGTGCAGAAGGGACCCCTTCTTATGAAACATGGAGGGATCCTGACCAGGAAGCATGGGAACAAAAAGAGGATAGATGAAGAACACTGCCGGGCAAATCTCCAGGGAGGCTGGCAGTGCCTGAAGAGGTGGTACTGGGAGCAGTAGCCACAGGAATAGGATAGTTAGCACCAAAGAGGCAGTCAGTACTAGTTGGTCCTGGGAGATGTAGTTCTAAAGCAAGTTTGTGCTGGAGTTAGAAGAGAAGAAGTGTGTATATACTTGATGTATATAGTTTGTACCCCAGAAGATTTCTCTGCTGATCAAGTGGGCATCCCATAATAACCCTTACCCCATCCAAGTTTAATATACCTAAATAAAAAAAAAAAAAAAGCTGCAAGGACTGATTCCTGTCTCCAGAGTGAATGGAAACTTTGTGTGCCTGGCTGTGCAGGGTGAGAGATACCCATATTCACCAGTGGCTGCAGAGGTAGCACTACATTTGGGTGCATCATCTGGGATATCTGCCTCAGGCCAGTCAATTTCTTACACCCCATGTCTTTAAGGACCTTGCTTTATATACTGGTCCAAATCATTTGTTGGAGGGGTATTATGTTAGTTCCAGTGAAGGGAACTCTTAAGGCGTCAGCATACCAAGACACGTTGGACAATTTCTTGCTCCCAACTTTGTGGGAACAGTTTGGGGATGGCCCTTTCCTGTTCCATCATGAATGAGCACCAGTGCACAAAGCAAGGTCCATAAAGACATGGATGAGTGAGTTTGGGGTGGAGGAACTTGACTGAGTCCTGACTTCAACCTGATAGAACACCTTTGGGATGAATTAGAGTGGAGACTGCGAGCCAAGCCTTCTCATCCAACATCATTGCCTGACCTCACAAATGAGCTTCTGAAAGAATGGTCAAATATTCCCATAGACACACTTCTACACCTAGTGGACAGCCTTCCCAGAAGAGCTGAAGCTGTTATAGCTGCAAAGGGTGGACCAACTCAATATTGAACCCTATGGACTAAAACTGGGATGCCATTAAAGTTCATGTGCATGTTAAGGCAGGTATCCCAATACTTTTGACAATTTAGTATAAGTATGAAAGGTTTATGTACATTTTTTATGTTATTTTATAAAACCGTGCAAAGCCACATATAAACATACATTAAAAAAAATAAAATAAAAGTAAAAAATAAATAAATAGCCAATATGGGCAGGATGCACAAATTTGAGAAAATCTGGTCACAATGGCTTGATACCCCTGGACTATCTAATAGAGAGCTGGTCCTGATGAGGGTCTTTCAGGGACCTCCGGGATGATAGCATGTGGAGATGTATGGGACTATACTGTACTAACAACTGTTTATGTCACATGGAATGAGTTTGCGCTATCTAGAACACATGCATCATAATCGGTCAGCAGGGTGCACCATTTGTTGATCACCAAATTAAGTCCAATACAAAAGTCGTTGTGCCGTGCTAAAATTTTCAGTGATTAAATAAACATAGTCTCTTAATTTCTATGATAGGAAAGACCGACACCAGTTAGTGTGTGAAGATGGAATAACACACCACACCCCGTGCTCTCTCGATCTTCTTACCAGATAGCAAGGAATCATGAACCTTTTTTGCACATTATCCAAAAGTCAGGAACACTCTCTCCAGGTATATGAAAAATGACAGCCATCCTGCAGCGATCGTTCTCACAACTAAGGTTCACCAAACAATTCTACCAACGGATAAAAGATAACAGAGGGAGCACAGATAGTGAAGCCCGTATAAAAAAGTTTAATTATTAAAATGAATTACACTTACAAGCTTCCAAAGGGTTTCACAGCATATAGTGTCATCACAAAAAGCAATCCACACATAGGAGACGTGAATGTGCCTGCTTGCAGCTGTACCACCTGACCAGTTTCGCTCCAATGAGCATCGTCAGAGGCATGGTCAGCTGCACAGGCACCAATAGGGTTTATAAAGGGGGTGGAATGTCATGTGTAACACAAAAAACGTAACTTCCTGTCTTTGGAGTGCATCACATGACCAACAGGGCACTCCAAGATGAGGAAATACTCCCCTATACTAAAAAGGAAACACAACAACACCCCAGATGCACTATGAATGCAGAATCAGGGGTTCATGAACATCAAAAATCAATGTAACAGCAGAAATACCTTGTTACACATCTAGATGGCTTATACAGAGGCAATTACGGTCAGTGGAACGCACCATGTGACCAGTGGTGTGCTCCAACCACAGGAAACTGGCCTATACCACAATGCAGTGCAAAGGGAAGCTACATTAGGGAATTCTGCATTCATAGTGCACCTGGGGTGGTGTTGTGTTTATTATTTAGTATAGGGGAGTATTTCCTGGTCTTGGAGTGCTCTGTTGGTCATGTGATGCACTCCAAAGACAGGAAGCTCAGTTTTTTTGACATTCTGCCCCCTTTATAAACCCTATTGTGCAGCTGACCACGCCTCTGACGATGCTCATTGGAGCAAAACTGGTCAGGTGGTACAGCTGCAAGCAGGCACGTTCATGTCTCCTATGTGTGGATTACTTTTTGTGATTACACTATATGCTGTGAATCCCTTGGGAAGCTTGTAAGTGTAATTCATTTTAATCATTAAACTTTTTTATATGGGCTTCACTATCTGTGCTCCTTCTGTTATCTTTTATCCGTTAGTAGAATTGTTTGCTGAACCTTAGTTGTGAGAATGATCACTGCAGGGTGGCTGTCATTTTTCATATACCTGGAGAGAATGTTCCTGACTTTTGGATAATGTGACTAAAAAGGCTCATGATTTCTTGCTATCTGGTAAGAAGATTGAGAGAACATGGGGTGTAATGTGTTATTCCATCTTCACACACTAGCTGGTGTCGGTCTTTCCTATCATACAAACCGAGAGACTATGTTTATTTAATCACTGAAAATTTTAGTGCGGCACAAGGACTTTTGTACTAAGAACTGTTTGCTGTTGAGCGGTGGAGGGCTTGGAGATGTGTTTGCATACTGGGTGAACTGTTGCATTCCTCAATTGTTTATTGAATGTAACGGTAGCAGTCTACATCTCCGTTTTGAACATGCGTTATGGTGGCTGTATATGTTTAATGTATATTTTGTTTCAATAAAGCAGATAAAGATATACTGTAGATATAGTAGGGAAGAGTAAAATGCCTGTAAGTTTATTTTTTTCATGTGTGTGTCCCACTGGGGATACATCCATTCACTTCCTGTCCTGGAGATGCAATAGGAAGTAGGATGGAGAGTCTGATTTGCTAAAGGAGATGACAATCTTCACTCACAATAAAAAATAACTGTAGATTTGCTTCAATTATTATGTGCAGATGAAATAAATAAACAGGCATATTCATTATACCCAACTGGTTAATTAAAGTGAACCTTCATGTTTTTGAGTAAAGATTTCCAGCTCCTTTAGTATATGAGCCTCAGAATCTCTAAAAATGTGTGTGGGGATTTAACCCTTTGAAAGTTGTTCACTGGAACAGGTTACCCCGTTGGAGAATTTACCCTCACCTCTTGTTCTGGAGACACCTGTAAAATTGATGATTTTCCATTACTTTTCATCTTTATTACAGTGGTCACCAGGACAAATGGAGAGGTTGAATCTACCCAGTAAGGACACAGATGGCAATAAAATTGCAGTTATATAGGAGATATGTAAATATCAATATGCCTTGATGGGTGGATGTCTACAGAAGTGGGCATTCCTAGGCAGACTGTATTTGAATGCAGATCACCCTAGTAACACCCATATTTGATACTGAGCCTCCATGACTGAAAGAACTGAAATCCGACAAATGAAAAAGGTGAGCCAGGGAAGTCAGGATGAAGAGGAAAAAGCTAGTTGATGATGGACGTCACTAGTGCAGTGTTGGGCTAAAGTTTTCTTGTATCCAATTCCAGAATGCCCAATGGACCCCCACTTTTTAATTTGGTGCTACAAAAGTGTACATAAACCATAAAATAAGTTTTACCGTATCATAACAACCTTGACTGCACTAGAGCCCAGTTTTGTCTTTTCCTTCAGGTTATGACAGCAGCCCTTGTACCCTTGAAACCAAAAATTGGATCACTCAGGAAATGATACATAGCTAAATTGAAGCAACTATCAAACAAAATTCCTAAACACCTTTAAAATGCCTTAAAATCTGGCAACCTTGGGTAGATCATTTTCTTCCACCCAGGTTTGATGAGTCCCTCCTGGAGCCTTCACCTCTCACTACATATATTTTACATGGTCGAGCTCCCTCTTCCCCGTCCTTCTATCCTTTCTTTTTTTTTCTTTTTATCCTATTGATGAGATTCGCTTCCTGGAAACACAACAAAATATTTCTATAAAGTGGGCAGAATTACCATTTTAGACAGATATCTATGGAACAGGTGTGTCCATTTAAAGAATTGGTTTTAAATCTGAGGAAGCCTGATGTGCCTCATGGACGATCATTGCTACTTGTACAATACCACTCTTGAATCTGCATTTAAAGTCCTAACCAGATGGTACCTTGTATCCTCCAGACAAGCTCACATGTTCCCTGGACATTCTGGGTTCTTTTTCAGAGGTTGCCAAGTGTTGGGTGATCTCCACACCTGGCAATAGGCCCAATGCTCAGTCACTTTTTGACTAGGGTTTTCAAACTCATGCATGCACATTACAAGGTTAAATCACAAGTTCAGTTTGGCCAAAACAATTAAACATCTGAGTCAAATTAAAAAATAAAAATCAACTCTGGCTTTAAAGTGTTAGTAAACCCAGGACCCTGCATTCTCTATATCTGGTCTCCCACAGTGCACAGAACATGGAAATGCATATATTTTAGTAAATATAAACGGCTAAATACCTTTTCTTATCAGCAGTATATAGCAGTCGTATGACTTCTATCAGTGTCTTACCGAGCACTGGTTAAAGCTTGTAGTTTTCATTCTTCTCTGACTGTCTATGAGGCAGCATGATCCCCAACCCTCTTTGGCCTGTGCCGATCACATGCACCCTCCCCCCCAAAAAAAACTCTCTAGCAATACACACCACAGTAAAAGAAGGGGAGGATCAGAGAAGACAGGATCAAACAGTCTTTTTACACAATGCAGAGGATTAGCCCCTTAGATTCCACAGTGAGTATAACAAGCATGCTTTACTGTATATACAGACTGATTTTACTGTTTTGGGTTTAATAATACTTTAAAGGATAAGTTCACCTTTTAAGAAAAAAAAATGAACGCATTTTTTCAGAAAATATATCAGGCTCTTGTACACTCTCCATTCAGCTTTCTTGCCCGTACCTCCATTTGGGCTTTCAGTTTTAAAGCTGTAGGAAGTGTTAATGAGATATGAGGGCATTCATCAGCACCCTCATAGTTCATTGAGGACTACACACCATCTGCTGTGGAGGAAGATGGCACTTGTAGTTTTTTTATTCACAAATCTCTTTGAATGAATGATGTGGAACCCCATACAACTGCACCAATTTTAAAATGTAACAGCAGTTGCGGGGGAGAAGAACATCCACAGTCAAACAAAATCTGCAATGGCAGTAGAAGTAGCTTAGAATTCTTTTGGTTCTCAGTTAGTGCACAGGCCTTGCTGCCCTCCAGAGGACACCCAATGAAAACGCTGTAAAAGAAAAAAGTGAGGGTGCACCAACCCTGTGCACCACCCATGGGGCTCTGAGGAAGAGGAGAATCACCAATAGGAATGTGTCAGCCATCCAAAAGGTCCTCCGGTGTGCTTCATACAGTCGTGGTTCCTGGTTGTTGTTTGTCCATTGTGGACCTTGACATGCCTTTTCTTTCAAATCAATTTATTGGGTTTTCCAACAAGGTACAGGCACATTACTTTCTTTTTCTTTGAGCGAGTAACATTGAATCATAATGTTTACATTAACTTACATTGTACATGCAGAAACTTTGTAGATAGATGAGATATCGGATTGTTAGTACAAGATATTATTACATTGGTATTTTACATTAGTTGCTATCTCTTCTTTGTCCCTTACCCACCCCCAGGCGCCCCTCTTGGGAGCAAACTGCGCCCGGGGTGGTTAGCTACCCTCTTATGAAATTTTTAAGCTATAAGGTTACATGTTGTAATTTTTGTACAGTCTTCAATATACTAAAAAAGACCAATTTCACTAAACTTCAACAAAAACAACAAAGAAAAGAACCTAGTAGAAAAATAACAGTATAGGTCTGGTACTCCAACCTTATATAGAGGTAATAGTTAGTTTTCTGGGAAGTGTGCAACCCAAAGCGCCCAGTTTTGGTTAAAACGGGCAGTCATTAATGTTTGGGTAGCAAAATGTCTTTCATAGGTGTATTGAGAGTTTGTTCTATATATCACTTCCGATACGTTAGGAGCGATGTTTGATTTCCATTTTAAGGTAATCGTTAATTTGGCAGCTATAAATATATGGGTAATTATTGGTCTGAGAGATGGGCTTATTAAATGAATACCTACATTTAGTAGTACTAATTTTGGGTTTGGGGAATTATCAATCCAGTTATTTTTGTGATTAATGCGAACACCCCCTTCCAGAAAACTAGTTATGCCTTTACACCCCCAAGTATGTGCAATATGCGTCCTCCAACAAGAATTTGCCTCTGTTCTGTATATTTGTGATATTCTAACTGGGGTCATATATGTCCTGTAAAGGGTTTTCATCATTAGCTCCCAGTGGTTTGTACAGTGGGTGTGGGAATAATAAGTTTGAAGAGCTTTTTGCCACTCAAAAGTTGAGATTGGGGAGCCTAATTATTTTTACCAATTGAGCATATTAGAGTTTTGGTCATTTCCCTGTTATGTTGGAGCGCGTTGTAGAACCATGATAGACCTTTAGGTTGGTTAAATTTGGAGCTTAGGTAGTTCCACACCTAGTCATGGACTTTGTAGTGGATAGCTTTATTTGCTCCATGGAAGTGGGTTATTTGCTGTAAGGCATATGAGTTGAGACTGGGTTGTTGGGAGAATAGTTCTTTATAAGTCATGATGTTATCTTTTAGCCATGGCATGACGTTTAAGTTAGGTATTAAATATTCATACATGTGTAATTGTGTGTATGGAGTTTCTCCTTAGGGGATAATCTATGTAGGGTTTCCCAGACGGTTAGTGTGGCCTCTATGGAGGGGAGTGTTTCGTAGTGGGTTTTTCTTTTCAAAGGTTTTTATTGAGTTTCACAGTATGAGAATACAATGATGAATCTCGCATAAAAAAAAAACTCAAACAAATATAAACGTATAAGTTTGTAGGTCAGGTGATCAAGGTGTCAACCAACTTAGGTCAGAAATGGTGCGTCACTAGGTCTTATTGTCGCGGTGGAGAATGAAGGGGGTCAAGCTGCCATTGGGTTTGCGTGGGCAATATGTGGCTCAGGTGGTTTTTCCCAGGTAAAGAAGAAAGAGGCAATAGGTCGATGGACCAGCTACCACCTCAGCGCCCCTATGGGAGCAAACTGCGCCGGAGGAGGTAGATAAGTCCAGTATGGGCTGTATAAGTCTAAAGACCAAGGATAGCCTCTGAGCCTAAATCATAGGTTCCGGATTGGGTCTATGCGACCTCCATATAATCAATGGAGGGGTGTGACAATTAGTTTGCCCAGATATTAAGGGATGGGGAGACCTAGTGGGCTATTGATCAGGTCAATAGGGGGTGGGGGAGGGGAATACAATGGTGAGTGGTAGGAAAGGAAAGAAACCAGTCCAAAGCTGAGAATAGGATAAAGAGAGGAGCAGGAGAAAGAGTGGAGTAGGATATGAGAGTGTTGTTGTTGCTATGTCCCGAGCAGACCCTGTCTCTCTGTGGTGGTCATGGTGAAAATTTATGCATTGTGGTTAGCGGATTAGCTAACGTAATGAATGCGGCATACTCAGGGGGTAAGGAGACTATGGTCGAAGTTGGATGGCACAAAGTGTTTCATCCATGGGGACCAGACTTTCTCTTGTGATTTAACTTTATCTAGGATGATAGCTTCTATCCTGGCATGTATCATTGCTCTGGTAACCCTGTTTTTGGTTTCGACTATAGAGAGTTGCGGTGACTTCCACGCCTTAGCTATTGTTTGTTTCGCCGCCGTTGTGATCTGCAAGAGGAGTTTGAACTGTGGTCTAGAGACTTCAACAGGTTTTTTGTTCAGGAGAGCTACAGTAGGTTCTGGGGCCAGGTGGGTGTCGAAAAGCGTAGTTAAGATTTGGAATATCTGATCCCAGAAGGTAGTAACTAACGGACAGGTCCACCAAATATGTAGGTGAGTACCCTGGTCTACACAGCCTCTGAAGCAAGAAGGGGAGTAGGTGGGGAGGAATTTTGCCACCCTGGCAGGGACTAAGTACCATCGTAGAAGAACCTTGTAGTTCGTTTCCAGGGCTACTACTGATTGGGAGGAAGCTTTGGTATTGGCCCAAATGTCTTGCCAGTCTTCCTGTTCTAAATGGATCCCCAGGTCTTTCTCCCAATTGGAGACATAGAGCATAGTGGATGGGGGAGAGGGGTCTAGGAGCTGGGTATAAAGCGAAGAGATTAACCCTTTTGCATGTGGATCTTTATGGCATGTTTGCTCAAATGAAGATAGAGCAGGTAAGGATGAGTCTCTGCGTAAACATGGTGTGAAGAAGTGTTTAAGCTGTAGGTATCGGAAAATCTCTGAATTGGGTAGGTTATGTGTCTCACAAAGAGACGGGAATGATTTGAAAGCGTCCGGAGTGGTAAACGAGAGAGCCCGGAAGAGGTTGGCATTAGTCCAGTTATAGAATGAATTTGGGGAAGTCCAGGCCGGATAGAAAGATGGGTTTTTCAGGAAAGAAATTAAAGGGTTGTGTGGAGATTGTAGGGAATACTTAGTTTTAAGGTTGTCCCAGATGCGCAAACTATGCGAGGTTATTGGATTGTCAATGTGCTTGCGATCCTTCGGGTCTAGCCAAAGTAAATTTGCTACCGAAAGTGGGTCGCAGTCTATCGACTCTAGAGAAACCCACAATGGGGTTTCTGTGGTGGCATGATATTTAGGTAGTTGGGCCAGTTGTGCTGCTTGGAAATACTTGGTGAAGTTGGGGACCCCCAGGCCTCCCCTAATTTTGGGGATGTAGAGTATGTGTCTTTTAATTCTGGGTCTAGTTTTGCCCCATATAAATTTAAGTGTGCGGCTCTGTAGGAGACGTAGAAAGTGGGGGGGCACATTAACGGGTAGCACCCTAAATAGGTACAGAATTTTAGGGAGGACCGTCATCTTGACTGTGGTGATTCTGCCTAACCAGGCAAGGGGGAGTTTCGCCAATGAGTTTAGCAAACCAGTAATATGTGATAGCATAGGAGGATAGTTAGCTGAGTATAGATTGTTAAGATCAGGAGTGAGGTTGATGCCCAAAAAGGGGAGATAATGGGTGTTCCAGGAAAATGGGAGCGAGGACTGTAATTGGGGCATATGTGAAGGATCGACGGATATGTTTAAGGCTTTGGATTTGTGTGGATTAACTATCAGGCCCGAGATCTTACCAAATTCTTCGAGAGTTTTGAGGAGATTTGGAGCCGAGGTCAAAGGGGATGACATGAACATGAGGATGTCATCAGCAAAAAGCCCCAGCTTGTGCTGATGACCGCCAAGTTCAATGCCTTTTATGTTAGGATTTGAGCGGATCATCTGTGCCAGCGGCTCGATCGCAAGAGCGAAAAGGAGGGGGGAGAGGGGGCAGCCTTGTCGGGTACCTCTACTTACTGGAAAGGGGAGTGATTTGAATCCGGTGTATTTGACGTAGGCTGAGGGTGAGTGGTAAAGAGAAGAAACCCATGTAAGGAAATGGGGACCAAAGCCCCAGTTCTGGAGAGCGAGCATCATGTAAGGCCATGACAGGGTGTCAAACGCCTTCCTGATGTCTAATGATATGAAGCAGGCAGGTATCTTTCTTTTCTTAACCACATGTGTTAGCATGACTGCCCTTCTTATACTGTCACCGGCCTGTCTGGTAGGGATGAACCCCACTTGGTCTTTATGGACCAGAGAACCTATGTGCGGATTTAGGCGTGTAGCCATGATTTTTGCCAAGAGTTTGATGTCCAGGTTTAGTAATGAAATCGGGCGGTAGTTAGCCCAGGAGGAGCAGTCTGCATGGGGTTTAGGAATCATGGACACCATGGCTTGAAGTGATTCAGGTCTGAAATGTTTACCGTCCAGGATGCTGTTCAAGGCCGGGGTCAGTATAGGGGTCAGTAAGTCTGAAAAGTGTTTATAATATGCAGCCGTGAAGCCGTCTGGGCCTGGTCTTTTGTTGGCGCGTAGCTATTTGATGGCAGCCTCAACCTCTACTGTGGTGATGTGTTGTTCAAGGGTAGACCGTTGGGAGTCAGATAGATGGGGCAAATTGACCTCCGTTAGGAGAGATCTCGCTCTAGCTTCATTGAATGTGGAGGGGGAGGAGTAGAGATCAGCTAAGTGTTTGCGGAAATGGGCTACAATTTTAACCGGGTTACTACTGTATGTGTTGTTAGACAGTTTCAATCTGATAGGTTTGTATGGTTGGTCTAGTCTGCGTAAAGTGAGGGCCAGAAAGGTGTCTGGCTTGTTGCTTTTCATATAAAGTTTATGCCTGGAGCGCTTTAGAGATTTATCCGCTGCTTCTGATAAGAAGAGGTCCAGGTCAAGTTTGGCTTGGTCAAGCTTTTGTCTATTGGAGGTGGTGGGATTAGCTTGGAAATCTAGATGGGCCTTAGAGAACTGTCTGTCTAGTAGTTTATGTTTTGCTTGTCTGTCTTTTTTAAGAGAGGAAGCTTTACTCATGAGCGTTCCCCGAAGCACGGGCTTATGCGCTTCCCATAGGGTCAGTGCTGATACCTCTGGGGTGCTATTATTGGTGATATATTCTTTGAGAGCAAGGGAGATATCCATTCTATGAGAAGGGTTGGTTAGGATTGAGTCATTAAGACACCAAGTCTTGTCTATCTGTCTGGGGATAAGGGAGGTTAGTGATGTGATTACCGCGTCATGGTCCGACCATGGACAGGGGGCGATAACGGACGAAAGGAGGGAGGGCGTGGTACAGGTATCAATGAAAATGTGATCTATCCTGGATAGAACTTTATGTGGGTGGGAATAGTGAGTAAATTGTTTCAGTGTGGGATTAGATTCTCTCCATGTGTCTATAAGGGAATGAGACGTTAACAATTGAGAGTAGGTTCGTTTGCTTGGGCCTGAGTCCGGGGAGAACGGGGTTTTGTCTAAGTAAGCGTAAATTGTTTGGTTAGAGTCGCCTCCCAGCACTAAGGTGCCCTGCCTATGATGAGAGATTACCTGGAGTAGATGGGACATAAAGGAGCTTGGGTTTCTGTTAGGGGCATAGAAGGTCACAAAGGTGACTTCAGTTTCAAGTAATAGGCCAGTGATAATGATGTACCTGCCTTCTGGGTCTTTTATTTCTTTGGTTAATGTAAATGGTGCACTGCGGTGGAGGGCTATCAAGACCCCTCTCTGTTTCTTGTCAGCCGAGGCTGTGTAGACCTGGGGATAAGATTGATGGAAGAATTTAGGGGTACTATGTTTGGTAAAATGTGTCTCTTGCAGAAAGACAACGTGCGCGTTAAGAGAAGCGAAAGTGCGGAAGGCTTTAGTCCTTTTCTGGGGGACATTAAGTCCCTGAACATTCAGGGTCAGAAAATTTAAAGGAGCCATCATGAGGAGCTATAAGTTGATGGTACCTATAGATTGGAGAGGAGGAGAGGGTGTAGGGTCTGCTCGGGCGGGGAAGGAAGCAGGGGAAGAAGGGGTATGAGATAAGTAAGAGGTTGACAGAGGAATGAAACGGGACGTAGTTGAAACAGGCGAGAGAACAGATGTATGTTCCGGGTGAGGGGGAGGGAGAAGTAGGAAATGTACTCGATCTAGGGGGTCTAGAGACTTCCTAGAGCTAAAGGAGGCTAGTTGAGGGGACCGTCAGGGGACCCGACAAATAGCACAAATGGGGGTCAGCAAGTAAAAGCAGGGAGTGAAAGCGGTTGTGGAGTATTAGCATGAGTTGTAAGAGCAGTCAGGAGCCAAGTTGGGGGAGGGGTGGTCAAGTTTATAAAGAGGAAATGGGTCTTAGAGTATGGTCGGTGCTTGTGTTTGCAGGGGCCGGTAATGTTGGCCCATAGGACACAGGGGGTCCTACTAAAAGGGCAGAGGTTATGTTAGGGTTGTAGAGTCAACTGAATTAGTCATGTAGAGGCCTCTACACGTGGTGTAGAACAGTGTGGGTAGTCTTGTAGGGGCATGTAGTGTGGGTGGAGAGAGGTGGTAGGATTGTCAACAAATTGAGCAAAAAGTCAACATGAGAAACATTGCAATATAATCTATAACAAGCAGTGGTATTCAACTTTAACCAATAAATGTTGAAAAGTTGATAGCAAAAAAGGCTATCAATAACAGGGGTAAAAACGATCCGGAGCTTCTTCTCAGGAACTGTCCATGAGGGTCGGGTATGGGGGTTAGGATAGTTGGTAAGTCCCACGTGGGGTGCAGTGGGTGGGATCAAGTGACAGATAGGTATGGGTGGGGGGGGGGGGGCTGGGTAGAGACAGAACCAAAATGTTCCCATAGGCGAGGTATTTCCGGGATTCTTCTCAGTAATTGACTCCGAAATTGAGGAAGAGGGTAACGTAAGTCACAACAAAGGAGAGTTCCAGTGTATAGTGTTCAGCTCATCCTTTACCGGGGCGATTCGCCCAACATTTGGCAAACTATTTAGGGGTGAGGCTGAACAGTTCAGATAGAATCAGGGCTAGGACTCCTGTGAGGCAAGTAAGATCCTCAGGGCTTGGTTTGTCATGTAAGGTGTGCGGGTGCAGTACCTTAATCCATGGAGTCTGTGCCGTCCGGTGGTAGGGGGGCAAACCTGCCTCTCTTGTGGATGTTGCGATCTTCAGCCGTGGAAGTGGAGGGTTGAGACTTCTGTGGGGAACTGGACGCAGACCGACGTCTTTGGCATTGCTCTTTCTGGCTTGAATCAGGAGTAGTGTTGAGCGAACCCGGACTGTAACGTTCGGGTCCGTACCGAACTTTCGGGTGTCCGTGGCACGGACCCGGACCCGGACATTTCAAAAATCGTTTGGGTTCGGTTTACAGGCCCAGGCCCAGGCACGGTGCCTGTGGGCTTTCAAGCCATGCCTGGGCTTGCAATGTCAGGCCCAAGCGAGTTGTGATGAGGACTAAGTTCGGTCTTTCTCGTTACGGTTTCTGCAGCCAGACGCAGGTCAAGGGGTGTCTTCAGAGTTGGGAGGTGAAGGTGCCGACTTCTAGCGTTGTAGGTGTTCTCTCCGTCCAAACGGGGGGATGGTGGCCTGCCGTGTCTGAGGTACCTAATTCCATGACGTGGGCGTGTGGAATGTACTGTTTGGTTCGGGACTCCTAGAATGAACGGAGTGTCCTCAG
>BLSH010259029.1:11723-23327 GCA_018402905.1 Glandirana rugosa | reverse complement strand
CTCAAAATTTCGCCGTCGATAAATATGAAATTTACAAGTAAATAAATATACGAGTTAATATAATCATATAATAACTTAATAAGTGTGTCACCGTGTATTCATGCAACCGTGAATGTGTCGCGCCACAAATTTAAATTTAAATGTTCAGTATGAACGTATAGATGTTAGTAGTAAATCTGTCGCTCATCACAACTCGCTTGGGCCTGACATTGCAAGCCCAGGCATGGCTTGAAAGCCCACAGGCCCTGGGCCTGGGCTTGTAAAGTTTTTTGCAAGCCCAGGCCCAGGCCCCAAGACCATAAAATGAGGTGCACTTAGTAGGCATGGCTGTGATGGCTTCTAAGGGCAAACCAGTGAAATGCTTGTTGATTGGCTGCCCTGCAGCTTCTCAACACGTGGAGTAAAATACCAGAACCCCGGACCCGGACCCGAACGTTTTTTGAAATGTTCGGGTCCGGGTCCCGGACACCCGAAAGTTCGGTACGGACCCGAACGTTACAGTCCGGGTTCGCTCAACACTACTCGCTGTCTAAATGATGATTGTAGATATGCAAGTATGACTTGTAAATTTAAATTTAAACACCGCGCTGTGTAAGTGCCAACGTACTTATGTGCCACTGTGTGAATAATTCAATAATATACTAATATAATTGAGCATATAAATAAATGAACATTTAAAGTATAAATAGCTGCCGCTTTAAAACTCATACATAATCCCAAATTTCACTATATCACAACATCGTAAAAAGCCGCGCTAAAAATCAAAACATAAATAATCTTATATGGCAATTACACACACTCATGAATAAAGTGCTAGTGCAAACTGTAAATCATATAGTGCCAGTGCCAATTTCACATTCTATAAAGTGCCAGTGTCCATTTGTTGTGCAATCATAAAAGGAAAGTGACCTAAAAAATAGTGTCCATAATCATAATCCTTTCTCCAAAGGTGCAGATAAAACACTCTTTAGTTCAGCTTTCACCACCACTCAAAGAATCCCCATGCAGGTGATCACTCTGGAGGCTTACCAGATGGTTAAGTAAAAAACGCCTGTTAATTAATCTGCCTCAGCCTGGGCTCCTCACAGCTGTGATCCGCTTCCTCCAGGGTCACTCGGTATAGGTCTTATTGCTTGACCTAAAAATAATAGGTCTAATGCGCCTTCTCCTTTGAGTAGGGTGACTATTGCCACGACTGATCTTCACCTTATAGGTTCCAGGCTCTTATCATCTTTATATCTCTTCATGGGCAGCTGGGGTCACAACATGGGAGAAGACACTGACCAGCTCTCTCTCTGCCGTCTGTGTGCAGAGGAGGGGGAGCTGTTGTCACACGCTTCTATGTGAGACGATCTCCGAACGCTGCAGCCAGCAACCCTGGCAGTGAATGGGAAAGAGTTTATTGATTGGTTTGCACAAAAGTTGCTGTGCTTACAAACCATGAGAATTCATGGCGTTTTTACAATTTTTTTTTTTTTACTGGTAATAGTGGCGATCTGCGATTTTTATTGGGACTGTGATATTGCGGCGGACATGTCGGACATTTTTGACACTTTTTTGGGACCAATGACATTTATACAGCGATCAGAAATTTAAATGTCCACTGATTACTGTATAAATGTTGTTGGCAGTGAAGAGGTTAACCTGGGGGGGTGCCCTAGGGGGTAACTGTGTTCCCTAGGCGTTTTTTAACTGTAAGGGGGCTGGGCTGCCAGGGGCATAAGAGACCTAACTGATTCCAGTGACAGGGATCAGTAGATCTCTGAGATGCTGCCTGACAGTGGGGGGAACTGCTGTGTTTACATTGGCGGCTCCCCGTTTTTATTCTGTCCTAACCAATTGCGGCTCGCCGGCGGACTTTGACTCTGCCCTAGTCGCGGGCACACTCCTGCAGAGTGCGGCAAGCATTTAAAGATGGCGATTCGCGCTACAGCGGCACTCTGCAGCAGTAAATGTATGCAAGCCGGTCGGGAACCTGTTAACTGGTTCAGGAGATAAGTATTAAATCCACACAAAAAAGAAAAGTATATATCTAACTTAAAAATATTCTCATATAGCTCTAAAAAACTAAATTTTAGACTTAGGATGACGTTTCATATCCACCACCCTGATCAATACAGAATCATTAACAAACAAATCAAATAAAAAAACCAAGCAGACTAATTATAAATACAGGGTGGGGCATTTATATGGATACACCTTAATAAAATGGGAATGGTTGGTGATATTAACTTCCTGTTTGTGGCACATTAGTATATGTGAGGGGGGAAACTTTTCAAGATGGGTGGTGACCATGGCGGCCATTTTGAAGTTGGCCATTTTGAATCCAACTTTTGTCTTTTTAATAGGAAGAGGGTCATGTGACACATCAAACTTATTGGGAATTTCACAAGAAAAACAATGGTGTGCTTGGTTTTAACGTAACTTTATTCTTTCATGAGTTATTTACAAGTTTCTGACCACTTATAAAATGTGTTCAATGTGCTGCCCATTGTGTTGGATTGTCAATGCAACCCTCTTCTCCCACTCCTCACACACTGATAGCAACACCGCAGGAGAAATGCTAGCACAGGCTTCCAGTATCCGTAGTTTCAGGTGCTGCACATCTCGTATCTTCACAGCATATGGTTTTTTTTATGGTTTTTATGGTCAGTAAAAACCAATACCGGGTGAGCTGCTCCTTCCAGGAGGTACCGCCATTCCTCCAAAGCCGACTTGATGGCCAGCAATTCCCTATCACCGACATCATAGTTCCAGCAAGATGGTGCACCACCACATTAAGGGTGTCAGGTCCGAGCATTCCTAGATGAACAGTTGCCTGGAAAGTGGATTGGTCGTCGTGGGCCAGTTGAATGGCCCCCAAGGTCTCCCGATCTGACCTACTTAGACTTTTATCTTTGGGGTCATCTGAAGGCAATTGTCTATGCTGTGAAGATACGAGATGTGCAGCACCTGAAACTACGGATACATACATCAGTGTGTGAAGAGTGGGAGAAGAGGGTTGCATTGACAATCCAACACAATGGGCAACACATTGAACACATTTTATAAGTGGTCAGAAACTTGTAAATAACTCATGAAAGAATAAAGTTACGTTAAAACCAAGCACACCATTGTTTTTCTTGTGAAATTCCCAATAAGTTTGATGTGTCACATGACCCTCTTCCTATTGAAAAAACAAAAGTTGGATTCAAAATGGCCACCATGGTCAGCACCCATCTTGAAAAGTTTCCCCCCTCACATATACTAATGTGCCACAAACAGGAAGTTAATATCACCAACCATTCCCATTTTATTAATGTGTATCCATATAAATGGCCCACCCTGTATATAAAAAATACTACTGATTGAGGGGGTTATAGATGTATAGATGTATTGTAATTTGTTTATCATTCATATGTTATAGATCCACACTCTCTGACAATATCCTGACAACAACCTAAGAAGGTTGTCCATGAAACACGTTAAGGACAATCCAAAGTGTATGGGTTAGAGATATGTGCAATTCCTTTTGTTAGGATTGAACTTTTCATTATTCAGAGATTCGGATGTATCTGAATCTCAGAATCACAATAGTAATGAATGTCAACAAATCTGAAATAAATTATATTGAAACAAATTATCTAAATTTGAATTTGAAAAGGAATTTGAAAATGAATTTTAATTAGAAAAATGAATTTGAACTCAAAATGGAAACATATTGCAATAGATACAGTAAGATGAAATAAGGGGATGATTCCTACTTAGGCCGCTTTATAGAACACAATAAAATAAAACAGAATATAAACGAATAGAATAGAATAGAACGACTATAGCTATCTTCTGAATTTTGAATTTTCAAATTTAGAATAGAATAGAATAGAATAAAAGATTATAGCTGTCTTCCAAAATTCAATTTATCTAAATTTGAATTTGAAAATGAATTTGAATTAGAAAATGAATTTTAAATAGAATAATGAATTTGAATTAAAAATGGAAACATATTGCAATAAATACAGTAAGGTATAAAAGTGAAATACGGTGATGATTCCTACTTAGGCCGCTTTATAGAATACAATAAAATAAAATAAAACAGAATAAAGATGAATAGAATAGAAAGACTATAGCTATCTTCTGAATTTTGAAATGTCAAATTTTGAATAGAATAGAATAGAATTAAAGATTATAGCTGTCTTCCAAAATTCAAGTTATCCAAATTTGAATTTGAAAATGAATTTGAATTAGAAAATTAAATTTAATTAGAAGAATGAATTTGAATTCAAAATGGAAACATATTGCAATAAATACAGTTCGGTATAAAAGTGAAATAAGGGGATGATTCCTACTTATGCCGCTTTATAGAACACAATAAAATAAAACAGAATAGAAAAGAATAGAATAGAATAGAAAGACTATAGCCATCTTCTGAATTTTGAAATGTCAAATTTTGAATAGAATAGAATAAAAAGAATAAAAGATTATAGCTGTCTTCCAAAATTCAATTTATCCAAATTTGAATTTGAAAAGGAATTTGAATTTAAAAAATAATTTTAAATAGAAGAATGAATTTGAATTAAAAATGGAAACATATTGCAATAAATACAGTAAGGTATAAAGGTGAGGATTCCTACTTAGGCCGCTTTATAGAACACAATAAAATAAAATAAAACAGAATAAAAAGGAATAGATTAGAAAGACTATAGCAATCTTCTGAATTTTGAAATGTCAAATTTTGAATAGAATAGAATAGAAAAATTATAGCTGTCTTGCAAAATCCAAATTTTGAATTTTGAATTACAAATAGAATAAAATAGATAGAATATAGGCATCTTCTAAAACTTTAAATTCGGAATGGTATAGAATAAAATAGAACTAGAATATTTTCTTACACTAATTTAGACCGAGGCCTTACCAGGCAATAGGCCGCAGCATCCAGATAAACTTCTCAGACCCCTGTATACCTATTCTAAAATTAAATCACTCTAACCAGGGGGGTCCTGATGAGCCTCGCCTGCTGATGGCCGCCTAATTTGTGCCCCTCTGCACCGTGGAGCTCCATTAGCGACTCAGGAATCCATCCCACCCTTAAAAAACATACCCAGCCATGGAGAAAAATGACCACTCCACCCTCCACCACAGCACCCCGCAATACCAAAGAACAGCCACCACAACCACCTGGAAACATTCCAGCAATGTTTAGGCTAGCGGGAGGGGATAACCGCACATCCACAGAGATGGAATTAGAGTCTCCGACTGGTTCCCAGACCCAGACGAATACACAGCAGAAGCTCTTATATCCTGCTCCATCCAACCCGCTCTGCTTGAACGACCTACAAGCTGTGGTGGCAGATATAAAGGCTACCCTGACAGCTGCTATATCTGACCTCAGGGCTGATTTGCATGCTGTCTCTATGAGGATGGGAGTAGTGGAACAAACAACAACCCGCCATGCTGACGCCATCAGACAAGTCCAAAGATCCACAGATCTAAACCTCTCACACATAATCGACATGCACAGACACCTGGAGGACCTCGATAACCAAGGAAGACGTCATAACATACGCATCAGGGGACTCCCAGAAACAATTGAACAACATCAGATTGAACAGACTGTGGTGGGGATATTTAACGATCTGCTAGAAAGGCCAGCAGACTCCCCCATTGAAATAGAGAGGATCCACAGAGCACTAAGACCCAGAGAACGGGAATCCGACCCTCCTAGAGACATTATTTGCTGCCTAGTGAATTTCCCACAAAAAGAAGCAATCCTCACAAAAGCCCGAGACCGCAATAGAGTACTTTTTAACGGTACTGACATCAAGCTGTTCCAAGACCTCTCCACCATAACCCTAAATCACAGGAGAGCCCTGCGCCCTCTGCTGGATCAACTCAGAACAAGAGGTATCCCTTACAGATGGAAGTTCCCCTTCTGTCTGTCCGCTACCTGAGAGGTCATTCGGCTCACCTAAGAACACCCGATGACCTACACGCCTTTTGTGATACACTCAATATCCCTTATACAGAAGTTCCAGAATGGTACAGCACATTCTCCATTTCTGAATCATGGAACAAAGTTTCCAACAATTCCACCCCTAGAGCTCAAAGACACAGAGATAGATGCCGTAGAAACTCAGACCCGCCTTCTCTTCACCCTAACCGCAGAGATGAAGCTCCAAGAAGCCCTGGCTCATCTCCACCACGTAGGAGAGATCGAGTGGATGCTTAAATCGTCCAACCTCTAGGCAGAGATCTGTACCCCCAACCTCAGTTCGTACTTGTTCTGGATTAACAACCCGCTAATAGTTACACCTTCAAAGGCTTCACAACACCATCTCTCATCGCTATGGATACTCAGAGTAAACTTAACTTTTTCTTTTTTGTTCCCAGTTATTACCTCTCACCAACCCTGTTTCATCTCACAAGACTTATCAGAAAGCTTTCTACACTTGTGTATGGAACTGTATCTCCCATGTTTGTTCTGCCTTGGCAATCCTACACGATGAACTCAAGAGCAAGTTTAAACTATTCCTCCGGACCGGTACGAGACAAACTGACTCTATGGCGTCACCCTTCTCCCCTTTATCATAACGCCTTTTAACCACTTCAGCCCCGGAAGGTTTTGCAGCTTTAGGACCAGAGCACTTTTTGCGATTCGGCACTGCGTCGCTTTAACGAACAATTGCGCGGTCGTGCGACGTTGTACCCAAACAAAATTTGCGTCCTTTTTTTCCCACAAATAGAGCTTTCTTTTGGTGGTATTTGATCGCCTCTGCGTCATTTCTGATCGCCGCTATAAACAAAAGAAGAGCGACCATTTTGCAAGAAAACCCAAATTTCTTACTTTTTGCTAAAATTCAAATCCAAAAAAAATATATAAAAAAATTTTATTTTCACCGTTTTTGGTCGATTTATATTCTTCCTCATATTTGCGATAAAAAAATCGCAATCAGCGTTTATTGATTGGTTTGCGCAAAAGTGGCCGCGTTTACGGATGATGAGAATTCATTTCTGGGGTTTTTATTTTTTTTTTATTTTTTACTAGTAATGGCGGCGATCTGCGATTTTTAGCGGTAATGCGATATTGCAGCGGACATGTCGGACATTTTTGACACTTTTTTGGGACCAATGACATTTATTCAGCGATCAGAAATTTAAATGTCCACTGATTACTGTCCCCTGGTGGCCAAAATGCAAATCGCCGTATATTTACGGCGTATATTACGCCGTATATTTACGGCGATTCGCGCCCAGCTCCCCGACTGCTGCCGTGAAAAGACAGCACGCGGTCGGGAAGCAGTTAAGGGCTCACTTATTGCTTGGGCCTTCTTAAGCCATGAGTCTTTATTCCTGGTCCAACTATAATAAGCGCCAGATCTGACCCCGAGCGAACGATTTACTAACCACAATTTTTCCACCTCCACAGGTTTTTATTTACCTATTTTTTTTTGTCAATATTACAGTTACTCTGATATTGCTCTAAGTTTTCTCTTAATAACCACAATCTGTCATTATGTTACAAATGTTATATCCAGTTTAGACATTTACCAGCCAGTTAGTTCCGAGTTTTGCACACTACCAAATGTACGGACACCATTGAGACTTCATTAACCCATTAAGGTATTATCTGCATTTCCTTTGTACTCTCTCTACCCATTGTCACTTTAGATTTCAAGCTTCAGGAATTCATTCTCAACGCCTTTTCAAGAACGAACAATCAAGCTCTTTAGAAGCTTTGAGTGTAAGTTATGTTCTGGTTCTGTATGGTTTGAGTTTTGTTTTTATTTTCAGCTCAAGTTACCTCACTCATTTTGGGGCTTACTATGCTTTTTTAGACACCTCTGGAGAGGAAGTGTCAATGTGGGTTCCTAACTTCCCATCGCGAGGTGCAACACGGGGACCCTCTGGTCCCCCCTCAGAAGATTCAGCTCCAAAGGAGCTTAGACAATGGGCAACATGTAAAAAATTCCATAACAGATTCATGCATTGAACACTTGCTCCCCAGACTGTCTCTAACTATCCAGAATTATACTAAATTGCCCCCTCCTAGGCTATAATACATTACTTCGAATTGAGTTGTATATATGTGTTTATCATAAAAGGTAAAAGGTCTCTTCACCCCCATAGGAGAGTATATTTTTTCTATAAGGCATTCCCTACAAAGTCCTCATCTACACTCCCACATTAAAAATTCAATGTCCACACCATACTCAGGTAATCGGTCATCCATACCGTTTACATATCCTACTCCCTCCACAGGCAATTCCAAACACTCACTCCCCTTTAAACCGTTAAAGACCACCCCAGATTCAATTTCATGCAGGATTCCATACTGTACCTGGTTTCCCCAGCTCCACCACTGCAGGAGCATGCCTCCTCACGTTAATAGACCCCACTCCCACACAGAGAGGGATCCCCTTCTGTCCTGACAGTGCCGGACTTACCTAACTAATATATATAATTATTTTCCCCGCTAATAGTTTAGGAAGAATAGCTGGCCTACTTCTCCCTCCGGACTTCCTGACTTCTATCCTTCCAGTCATACAAACCCTACTATTTTCCGTTCTATCTCTCTCAACTTTTCTATCCTTATCCCCCCATTCTTGTTTCCCATCCTTTGAGAATTAAATCCACCTATTCAATAAACTGCTGTTGAAAACAAGCTCCAATAGTTTCCTTTGCCCTAACAGAATATCTTAAGCTTGCAAAATCTACCACATACAATTGTTAACTGGGCACAATACTGAAAAGCAATAATGACAACACCAACAATGATACAAACCCCCCTCTCGTTGAAAGTTGTCTCAATAAATGCCAAAGGGCTAAACCTTCCTGAGAAACGCTCTCAACTATTAAGGGAATGTCATAGGCTGAAAGCAAATGTGGCTCTAATTCAGGAAACTCACTTTCTTGAAGGGAAGATTCCAAACCTCTCCGACAAAAACTATACTATGATATATCACGCCACCAACAAAGAATCAAAATCGAAAGGAGTCACAATACTCATCTCCAAACATTCCCAATTCAAACTCACGGACTCCTTGAGTGACCCACTCGGAAGATACATCTTCCTTAAGGGCACCATTAACAACCGACCCATTACATTTGCCAATATTTACGCACCTAATACCAAACAAGTAGCCTTTGTTAGACAGATAATCGACCTCCTGACATTGTTTTCAATAGGAATCCTCATATTAGGGGGAGACTTCAATGTCCCCATGAACCCCATTATCGATACCTCCTCTGGTACATCCTTTTTACCATACAGTGCACTAAGGCAAATTAAAAAACAATTACAGAGTCTCCTGCTGCATGATACTTGGAGAACTCTTAATCCACAAGGTAAAGACTACACATACTTCTCCCCTCTGCACCAAAAATACACGAGGATTGACTATCTTTTTATCTCACAACCTGACCTATCCCTTCTTCATGATGCCACAATTGAACCCATGACTTTCTCAGATCACCATCCAATTACCGCCACTCTGACCTTTCCAGAAATCATAAATGGGACCAAAACATGGAGACTAAATTCCGCCTTACTAAATGACCCCACAGTAACTACCAACATCTCTACATGCCTCCAAGATTATTTTTCATTAAATGATACACCTGACACATCACCTCTCAACATTTGGGAAGCACACAAGTGTGTAGCTCGGGGCGAATTTATTAAAATAGCCTCCAGAAACAAAAAGACCCAACAAGCAAAAATTTCCACCTTAATGTCACAGATTAGCAAACTAGAGCTAACACACAAGAGAAACCAAGCTATTGCAACATACAGAAATCTTATATCTGCAAGACAACTCCTCTTAGAGGAACTAAACTTAAAAGTGAAAAGACGCTACATCTTGCAGCATATGATTTATTATGAGCAGGGTAATAAAAGTGGTAGGTTGCTAGCTAAGGCGGTACAAAGTAAAAAATCAGCTGACACAGTTCACCAAATAAAGGACAAACACGGAAATATACACACTTCTAATGACAAGATTGCCCTCCAATTTGAAAATTACTACCACTCTTTATACAACATTCCTTCCAATCCCAAATGCCCTCTAGGTTCAGAACAAAAGAACCGCTCTATCCAAACATTCCTCGACGACTTTGGTATCTCTCCCATCTCGAAAAAAGTATCAGATAAATTAAATGAGCCTATTTCGGAAATTGAATTTATGAAGGCAATTAAGGAAATGAAAGTAGGCAAAGCCCCAGGCCCAGACGGCCTCCCCCTACAATACTATAAAACATTCATGAACATACTCAAGCCCCGCTATCTCTCCTCTTTCCACACACTCAGCCTCGAAACCCAAGCACCCCCACACTTTCTTGAAGCTCATATTGCAGCTATTCCCAAAGAGGAAAAAGACCCTTCCCAAGTTTCAAACTATCGTCCCATATCCCTCATCAACGTGGACATCAAGATATTTGTGAAGATCTTAGCCAATCGCCTCTTACCTCTCCTCTCCTCCCTAATCTCACTAGATCAAGTAGGATTCATACCTGGTAGGGAGGGCAGAGATAATACCATTAAAGCATTAAACATTCATCATTGGCTCAACCTAAATAAGAAGCAAGGCTTTTTCCTCTCCTTAGATGCTGAAAAGGCATTCAACAGGGTGGCCTGGGATTACATGAACGCGGTACTCCAGCATATGGGGATCCCCAAATTAATGCTTACATATATTAAAGCTCTATACTCCTCCCCCACGGCCAGAGTCCGTGTTAATGGCCACCTGTCGAGTGCCTTTCATCTTAAAAATGGCACTAGACAAGGATGCCCACTCTCCCCGATCCTATTTGTTCTGTCTCTCGAGCCCCTTTTAAACAAAATTTGCCTCAACCCCAATATAAAAGGGATCACCATTGCGGAACGCTCATTCAAAATAGCGGCATTCGCTGATGACCTCCTCCTTTTCCTTTCAGAGCCTATTATCTCCCTTCCAAACCTGCTAAAAGATTTAGAATTTTTCCACCACATTTCTAATCTAAAAATTAACCACTCTAAATCATCTGCCCTGAACATAACCCTTTCCCCTGAGACAGTCCAACTATGCCAAAGCAACTTTCCCTTTAAATGGGCTAAAGATTACATTACCTACCTAGGAATTAAACTGCCACATTCTCTTTCCAACCTCTTTCACTTAAACTTCACCCCAACTCTAAAAGAGACTAAAGAAGACCTAAGGAGATGGAACATACTCAATGTTTCGTGGTTTGGTAGAGCTTCACTAATCAAAATGACAATTATCCCTCGCTTCCTCTATCTTTTCCAAACCATCCCTATCAAGATCCCTAAATCCTTTTTTAATAACTTCCGCCAACTCTGCTCCTCTTTCATCTGGCGCAACAAGCAACCCAGAATCAGATTTGATAAACTAACCCTTCCCAAAAATAGAGGTGGGATTGTCCTCCCTGATCTCAAATCCCTAGAACTATCCCTACCAAACCTTTTCTATCTCCTTCGCTCCCTATTAACAGTAAAACTAATCACTTCGAGATGGTTTGGTGCTTTGTAACTCATACAAGGTAGAGGAATCCAGAAGAAATCAGAGAAAATCTCAACCCCACTTCAAATTCACTTTCTCCAACCTTTCTCTTACACCGTCAAATTAAGGATCC
>BLSH010259029.1:0-10754 GCA_018402905.1 Glandirana rugosa | reverse complement strand
TCAAGAAATCAGTCCACCTCATGGTATTCCATAGACTATTAATTCTCCCCATCATTACGATTCCTACTTACCCTATCCCCCTCCAATACTAAATTTAAATCTACTCTAAACATCTTCCCTTACTAAATTCTCTCTTCAAGAAAGATGAGACTAAAACCAATACACTTAAGTCCCGTAATCCAAGGGGACGTCATACAATTTAAAATATACACTTCCCAACTTTTGTACTCTGTAAATCAATGAGACAAAACAAACCGTATTCTATTATCCTGCTCTCTTGATAACCATACATCCTTCCTTCCCATTATAACCCCTCCCCATCCCTTTCTGTTTCTTACTTTCCCTCTTCCCCCCTATCTTTCCTTCTCCCTTCCTTCCTACATACCAATAGTTCTCTCGTCCTATTATCTTATGCCAAACAAAACAGAGTAACTAAATGTCTCATGTTTTCAACCCTTCACATATAAAATTTAACATACTGCAGGGGAACCTAATGCCCTGAATTCACATAACCAAAATCAGAGTAGAAAGAACTTCTCTCTTAAATCATTCCCTTCTACAAATCTCATCTAAATTTAAATCATAACCTCCCCCTATCCCATTCATCCTTAGCATTACTACCCCTCTTAATTATCAGATACCTTATGGTACTCCACCTGACTAAAGAACTTGTGATTCCATATGCCCAATGTTCTGTATTGTTGCCTATTCAATGTTATGCTAAAATATGTTCCCTCTTAGTTTCTTGGTATGTACAACATCTGTCAATACTTTTCCTGTATGTACAATTACTTTCAATAAAAACTTTATGAAACAAAAAAAAAAAAAGAAAGGCTGCTCTAAACGATAGTTTTTAGGGATTTATGATCTCCTATGTTGTGAAAACCTAATTTGAGATCATTTTATTTATTAATTTGATGTATACTTTTATTTTTTTCTGTATTTATTTTCTCTTCTTATTCTGATTGCGTACATCAGTTATAGTCCCAACAATATTGCATGTTTGAAATCTCCTGAATTTAGGGATGAGGGTATTTGGATATTGTAAGCTTGTGAGGTTTACAATTGATCTTAAAAAATGAAAAGTGTTTTTCTAGCAGAATTCCACTTTAATATTTAGCACGGCAGATCGGCTTAGCACCTTGGTGACCTCAGGATACGGAAATCGAGTAGATTAAATTAAACTCTATGAATAACTTACCTATTTAAATCCTTTTTACTAAATGTTGAAGGACATCCAATCCATGTATCGTCTACATGTTTTAAAAAAATTATAAGCTCGTAAATAGACAAAAATTCATATTTTAACCACTTCCACACCGCCTACCGTATATTCATGGCGGCAGAGTGGACGTGTATCGCGAATCGCCGTAAAAAAAGCAGCTAGGGGGCTGAGGAGTGTGCCCATGGCTCGGGCGGACCCGATGTCCGCCGGGGAGCCACGATGGGCGGCCACAGCCAAAGAACGGGGAACCGCCGATGTAAACATGGCGCTTCCCCGCTCTGTCAGTGCGGGCATAGGAGATCTACTGATCCCTGTCACTGGGATCAGTTAGATCTCTTATGCCCATGGTAGCCCAGTCCCCCCACAGTTAGAACACACCCAGGGAACACAGTTACCCCCTAGAGCGCCCCCTGCAGCTTAACCCCTTCACTGTCAATGACATTTATACAATAATCAGTGGGCATTTAAATTTCTGATCGCTGTATAAATGTTATTGGTCCCAAAAAAGTGTCAAAATGGTCCGACATGTCCGCCGCAATACCACAGTACCGCTAAAAATCGCAGATCGCCGCCATTACTAGTAAAAAATAAATAAATAAATAAAAACCCCAGAAATGAATTCTCACCATCCGTAAACAAGGTCACTTTTGCTCAAACCAATCAATAGACGCCGATTGCGATTTTTTTTACCAAAAATACGAGGAAGAATATAAATTGGCCAAAACCGATGAAAAAAATGTTTTTTTATATATTTTTTTTATTTGTATTTTAGCAAAAAGTAAGAAATTTGAGCTTTTTTGCAAAATTGTCGCTCTTCTTTTGTTTATAGCAGCAATCAGAAATGATGCAGGGGGGATCAAATACCACCAAAAGAAAGCTCTATTTGTGGGAAAAAAAGGACGCAAATTTTGTTTGGGTACAACGTCGCACGACCGCGCAATTGTCAGTTAAAGCAACGCAGCGCCGAATCGCAAAAAGTGCTCTGGTCCCAACCTGGGAAATCCTTCCGGGGCTGCTAAGCAGTGCCAACTACCAGTGTCCACCAGCACCACCTAGAAGTGTCCACCAGTGCCACCTATCAGTGCCCACGAGTGCTGCCAATTAGCAATAGCAATAAAGTATTATTATTTTTTTTTTTAAACCAGCAATGTAGACGCACTTTTTATTTTTTGTGCAAGAAATGCACAGCAAGGTGCAAATGTACTATGTAGCACTATTTATTAATACTAAAAAAGAATAATAAATTAATATTCTTTTTTTTTTTAAAACAGCATTGTAGATGCACCTTTTATTTTTCTGCAAGAAATGTACCGCTCACACCAGCAGCAGGAACCTCTCCCTATAGCAGTATGAGATGATTTTAGAACACTAATCTGTCCCTCACAGGACCAGGAAATTGTACCTCCTGCAGTATCAGATGGTTTTAGCACACTAATCTTTTGCCTCACAGCACCGCCAGGAACCTGTCCCTAATGCAGGATGAGATGATATTAGAATGGTAATCTGTCCCTCACAGCTGCGGCAACATCCTCTTCCTACACTAGCCTGAGAGCATGTGACATGCAGCGTTACTTGACTCCAGCTCATATAGAGGCTGGGTCACATGATGCACTAGCCAATCACAGCCATGCCATTAGTAGGCATGGTTGTCATGGCTTCTAAGGGCAAACGAGTGAAACGCTTGTCGATTGGCTGCCCTGCAGCTATTCAACAGGCGCCAAAAATAGTCTGGATCACATGATGCACTGGCCAATCACAGCCATGCCATTAGTAGGCATGGCTGTGATGGCTTCTAAGGGCGAACGAGTGAAACACTTGTTGATTGGCTGCCCTGCAGCTATTGAAAAGGAGTGGAAAATACCGGAACTCTGACTTTTTCTCAAATGTCCGGGTTCGGGGCACGGACTCCCCAAAGTCTGGTACGAACCCAAACTACAGTCCGGGTTCACTCAACTCTAGTGAGGACCAATCAGACTATTTGGTGTTGTTGGACTCTGCACTCAGGCACATAACCCATATTTCTTGATGGATGTTCCAGGCCTCTGGTCTTCAGATCCATTCAATGACAGTGTCAGGGAACACAGCCTGAAGACTTATGCAGAACGGCTGTTCCTCTGCGCAGGCGTGCGCAGCAGGTACGCGCCAGCGCCACACAACATACTTAATCTGGCCAGCATCAGACAGTCAGTGCTGTCCATTCTGCAGCATATCTCGTGCCCCTAGTGATCTGAATCTGAGTATTTCCTGTTCCTGTGATCCCAGCTTGACCTTTGTTTACCTTTGCTTTCTGCCTGCACCGACCCTGGCTTGTCCCCATCCACTCCTCTGTCTGCTCCCTGTGTACCACACTGCATGCCTGCTGAATGACACAGCCTGTGCCCGACTACTCTACTGCCTGTTCCTTCTGTACTGCCTTGCCTGACTGTTGCTAACCCAGCCTGTACCACCATTTTACCATCCCCGCACAAGCCTTGGAAGGATCCTACCTCGCTTGCATCTGCAACCAGCAGAGCCCTTGTGCCGTCCTGCACCCCTGAGCCTCCAGTTCCCACTTCCGATGTCAGCAACGCAGGTGGATAGCATTTGGCATCCCCTGCTTTTTAATTCATATCTTCAAACTGCTTGTACCGCTCGTAATCCTTTGGCAATAAGCAGACGTACTTCACGATCGGGCTACCCGTCTTTTTGGTTTCCTTCCCTTTACCCTATGTACTGGAGCCTAGGAAAATCTTTTCATCCCAGCACCAGCTGTTCCAGGATCGAGGAGGACCAAGCACACACCCACTACCACAAGGCGTTTTTTGATTCCTGTGATGGGAATCCATCTCATCTGGTAAGTGGGATGTGTGATCAGGGTGCCTGGTGAAGGATTACTCCAGGGTGGTACAGCGGTTTGATTCTAGGTCCACTGTGTGATGCAATTACCCCTGTGACTGTTCATTTGAAAACTGGATAAATCCACTGTTCATTTTGGACCGGTTGGAGATCGGATTATCCTTGGCATTTGCACATTGTTTTTGTACTGTTTGCACTATTTGCACAGATTACTTCAGAGACTTTCTTTGCACTTTGTTTGGCTTATTTTGCACCTTATTGTATGCACTTTGTACCAATGATATATGTTTACCACACCATTAATGCTGATCAAGATTCAGTTTAACCATTGCAATAGAACATATCAGATAGCACCGGCACTTTATTTGTATGCATATTTATTGTTTTACATTATGCCTAGTAGACACCTGGCATAGGTGACCCCTAATGTTCACGGTAATCAGGAGGAGCGCGGTTCCCTTTCTTTCTTTATGTTGAGAGGTAGAAGGAAAGGCGTCTCTAAGTGTAATATGTAAAATTTATTGGGTGCACACACGGCTAAAACACTTACAGTGTGGAAGATTCTAAATGCATAAGTATTACTATAATATGGATTCACGTTCTTCCATCTGAGTGGAGCAGGCAATTAGGATAGGTGTTGAGTTCAGGCATGTACTGTAGTTAGTCAGGTCTCTGGTGGATCCTATGGAACCTATATAGGGCATCAATTGAAGCTGTAAGATGGATACCTAGGTATGGAAGAGTTACTCCATGTAAATGAGAACTGAGACTTCAATTGTTCGACTAAAGGTTGGGGAGTCGATATGTTTAATGCCATAGATTTATTCATATTAACCTGTAAGCCAGAAATTTGGCCAAATGTATGGAGCAATTAGGCGATGTTGGGGGTAGAATTGAGAGGTGAGGTTACGAACAAAAGGACGTCATCCACGAACCAAGCGCATTTATGCAGTGTTGATCCACATCGGACACCCTTAATGTCTGGGTGGACCTTATAGCTAAGCCAATGTCTCTCTCGCCACTGCAAAGAGCAGAGGGTATAGGGGGCAGCCCTGTCTCGTTCCCCGCTCTATGTGAAAAGTGTCAGAAAAGTGTCCTTGTAAGCGAATTTGTGCTGACGGGTGAGAGTATAAGGCCTTTACGTTAGGGCCAAAGTTCTATTTCTCAAGGGTTGTAAAAAGGTAGGGCCAGGATAGCGTGTCGAACGCCTTCTGAAGGTTGATCGAGAGAAGAAATCCCTCCTGTGGTGAACCGCCATCCCATCCCAATCTCATAAGGGAGACAATGTCCACTGCTCTCCTTACCTGGTCTGGTCCCTGCCTGCCTGGTATAACGCCCACTTGATCCTTATAGACATATGAGCCTATAAAGGATGCCAGTCGGTTTGATAAAACTTTAGTCATGATCTTAATTTCATTATTAATAAGAGAGATTGGTCTATAAATTGCTACTTCCGTGGTATCTTTACCCGGCTTGGGAATGACAGAAATAAAGGCATGATTAGATTCAGAATCCAGTGGTGAGTCCTCCCTCAGGGAGTTGAAAAACCAGGCCAGGTAAAGAGTAAGGACCTCTCCAAACGTCTTATAGTAAATTGTGGAAAAGCCATCCGGTCCTGGGGCCGAACTGTTGTGTAAATCTTTTATGACATTCCAAATTTCACTCTCTGAGATCGGGAATTCTTAAGTAGCTCTGTGATCTTCATGGAGACTTGGGAGATATATCTTCTGTAGGAAGGACTATATTTCTGATAAGGTGTTGTGATTGAGTTTAGCGTAGAGTTTAGAGTAAAAGGAGTGAAAGTCCTCTAGGACTTTCTTGGGATTTTGGGTCATGGTTCCTTTAGTAGATCTCATCTTGGGGAATTCATATACTCTGTATTTCGGTGACAATTTGGATGCTAGCTGTGGGCCTATTTTATTGTTATGTTGGTAGACGCGTCCTTGTTGCCATTTTATTGACTTCTCAGCTGTGGAGGTCAGGGCTAGGTTCAAAGACAATGAACCTAGCCCTGACCTCCACAGCTGAGAAGTTAATAAAATGGCAACAAGGAGAGTAGTCTCAAATTTCTTTCTCTAATATGGTGCAGTGTTTTGGATTAGATATAAGAGATTAATTTAAATGCCATGGATGGGGGGGGGGGGGGGCTGTAGGTGTTGGAGCACCTATAAATTTAATTGCTACTAGGGAATGATCCGACCAGGGGATATCTTGGATAGAGGCATGTATAGCTAGATGAATGGAGGGTGTGGAAATGAAGACATGATACATTCTAGCGTGTTTCCCATGGGGTGCTGAGAAGTGAGTATAGTCCCTTGAAGAGGGATTCAATTCCCGCTATGTGTCAATTAGTCCAAGAGAGAATAGGAGTTTGGCGATACAGCTCCTAGAGCTTTGGTTAGGAGGTCGCCCTAGTCGGGGTGCCCATTTGGAGGTTTTGTCTCTAACTTGAGCCAACGCAATGTTAGACTCTCCCCCCAGTATTACCCTCCCCTCCAAGTGTGGCGCCTGCAAGTCTAGAATTGAGTGGAAAAATGACACCTGGTTCTTGTTAGGGGCGTAATAGTAGGCCAAAGTATAGAGTGAGTTATAAATGTGACCTTTGACCAGTACGAAACAGCCCGCCAGGTCTTTAATTGTTTGTGCATGGGAAAAAGCTATCTATTTGGAAAAAAGAATAGCTACCCCCCCCAACCTTCCCTCCTCCATATTGGCAAGATAAAATGTTTGATAGCTATGGTGGATGAAAGAGGGGTTGTAGTTATGTGAGAAGTGTGTTTCCTGGAGAATTTGGACTTCAAATCCGTGGAATTTGTAATGATTAAAGGCTTTACATCTTTTCACTGGTGAATTAAAACCTTGAGTGTTGTGGGAAGCAATTTGGAATGTTATTTTGGTATTGAGAGAGTTATCCATGGATATGAGGTAGGAAATGTACTCCTGTGAAATGTGTACTTACTCCGTCTGTCGGAAGTGAGATCTCGAACCATATGGGGAGGTTTGTGTTTAATGACGAACTCTGAATTTCCACAAGCGATCCTGGGAAAACAAGATAAAACCACTAGGCAAAAAGGTTAGGTAAGAAGAGAGATGAGGAGAAGAAGGGAAGAGGAGTAAGGGAGGGGCTCTGGATTGGGGGACATCATGAGGACCCCACCCACAGGATGGGACCTGCCTAATCCTGCAGGAGACCCAAAAAAACAATGAGGTCTAGTACAGTAATAACCAAAATACTTGGTTATATACCCTGAGGCACCAGGGGGCTAATCGACCTCTGGTTGCGACATGAGGAGTGTCATGAGGTAACCACTCCATCCGAGAGAAGGAAACTAAAATCTAAATATCAACTGTAACATTATCTAAGAGAACCACTGAAGACAAATCTGCACTCAGGGTTGGTATGTTAGCCTTCACATATCTGGCCCCAAAGGCCTAGTAGAGAAGAAGCAGATCCCATGCGATTAACTTATACTTCCATCATCTTCTACCCCCTGTAACCTATCAGATACATAATCAGAGTCAACTGTAGCTGGTTTAGAGGTACTAAGGTGAGGGTTGTTAGGTAGTTAGCTGATGTCCAATGCATTGAGAAACGGTGGGTATTAGAGGGCCCTAAGGCGCAAAGGTCTGGAAAAAAATGACCTACTGCCAATGTAAAAAGTAACCATCTGCAGAGGGAGTCTGTTAAACTTCGGAGAAGAAGATCTATATCCAAACTTCAGGGAGGGACAGCTTCACATTGCCTTTTGGGTTGCTGCTTATTCCATAGAAGAACCAAAGGGCTGCCTGGTGAAGGCCTTTTGGAGGAGCCCTGCCTGGAGCTCGTAGATGAGGTGGCCAGTTCTTGGGATATAAGTCCAAGCTGTAGGAGAATTCTTTCCCCGTCTTGAAAGTTGGTGAAGCCAAAAGATTTTTTTTTAAATTGAAATTTTAACCGGAATGGGAAGGCCCACCAATATTTTATAGCCTTCTGGGATAGAATTGACAGGAGAGGTTTGAATGACCTCCTCTTCTGGATGGTGGTGGGAGATAAATCTGCAAAAATTTGTACATTGTTTCCCTGTATAATGATAGCATCCATAATCTCTTCTTTTACAGAGTAGTAGTGTGGTTTTACCACTATGTCCATTGGAAGTCCATCCTGTATTGAAGGTTGCAGGGCCCTGTGAGCCCTGTCCAGCTCTAGCCTGTGATCTGGGATATTGGGGATGAGCTCCGTAATAAAGGCTTTCACTGACCCCTGGATATCAGAAATTGACTCTGAAAGTCCTTGAATCCTAAAATTATAACGTCTACTCCTATTTTCAAGATTGTCAATTTTGGAAATAGCTGTTTCAAGTTGATCTTGAAGCGTTTGGATGCAAGTGGTGTTTTGATTGGTACGTGCTGTCGTCTTGTCCACTGCCTGTTCAATGGTGTCTATGCTCCCAGGTTTTGTAAATCTGCCTTTATGGAAGTGGTGATCTGTGTAGCATGCTGAGCAAGGCCAGCAGCCAGCATCTCTGAGAATCATGCTGGTTGCCCTGGGTGCCCTCGAACGCTGGTGAAGCCTGTGAGTGATTCTCCATATTGTATGGGGTATGCAGTATGGGGGATTGCATATAGTCCTACATGGTTCTGCCCAGCGAGGATTCTGTGGAGGTAGGGGAGATGATGGCAAGTGGGTTGGTACTCACTGGTGTCCTTGGGACCTGTTCAGGAGCCTGATGTGCTGGAGGGCGGTCCGCTATGGAGCCCTCCTCTGTTGAAGCTCCGCATGGCAGAGTCACGGCTGTCATCTTGGAAGGACCAGGGCACTAAGTTGCCGGGGCTCACCTCCTTTTTGGCGTGGCCCCCGGGCATAGAATCCGGCTCCCCGCGGTGTCCGAGGTGTAGGGAGGTCGGTGGAGGTAGATCCGCTTTTGGTTGCTAGATCAGGTGCTCCATAAGGATGGAGCCAGACAGAGCCTCTGGATTACCGCTGCTGCTTGGCAGTCCCACACATGCGCTCTCCCACAACTCGTTTTTTCAACGCCCGTGTGTATGAGGCCTTAAAGTCCCTATACTTTTATGCTCTATCCCTTATACTCAATTCCAATGGAACGTTGATGGCATTTTTTGTAAATCATGGATGTTTCTGGTTATACCCACACAACTACCTACACTTTTCGACCAAAGCTTGAGCTTTTACTCTTATAGGGTTCACATAACATGGACCTCTGGAGGTATCAGCACCTATTGCACTTTTTACTCTCTAAACTTCTACATTACATTTCTGCTCCATTTTACAAGGAACATTCTGGGCACTAGACATGCGCGGAGCGAAAATTTTTTAGTTTTGGTTCGTTTCAATTCATTATTTACATAAATTCGTTTAGTTAGATTTGTTTCATTCATTTAATTTATTTTCGGAATTCGTTTTATTTATTCGTTTTCAAATCAATTTTGAATAGTTTTTGAATTGGAAAAGTTTTCAAATTTGAATCGTTTTCAAATCTGAATGGTTTCCTAATTCAAAATGTTTTTGAATTTGAACAGTTTTCGAATTTGAATAGTTTTCCAAATTCCAAGGAGAATGGGGTGGGGGGTGTAGAGGAAAGTGGAGGAATAGAATGGAAAAAGATAGAATACAATAGAGGGGAATATAACAGAAAATGATAGAATTTAATGTGGCGGAATGGAACAAAACTGTTTTACTCTGTTGTATTCTATTATTTTGTTCTCTGTTATATTCTTTTTTAGTCTACTGGTTTTTTTCTGTTCCATTCCTTTTTTTTTCGATTCTATTTTGTTCTCTTTGGAAATTGGAAAACTATTCAAATTCAAGGACTTTTCAAATTTGAATATGAAAACTTTCGAATTTGAAAACTGTTTGAATTAGAAAAGTATTTGAAAATGATTTGAATTTCGCTGGAATTTTTTTCCATTATTTCAGATTTATTTAAATTTGATACTATTATAATTCCGAAATTCGGAATCATTCCAAATTTCTGAAAAAATGAAAAATTGTCCAAATTTTAATTTGGAAGGAAACGAACCGCAGATGTCTACTGGACACGTTTCCCTTTTGTTGGCTCTGCTGCCTAATCCTGGGTGAAACATAATGGTACTGTTGAGTACCATCATAGCCACCTTATGACACCTATCCTCCTTCTCCTGCTTCCCTTTCTTGGCAAAAACTTAAAAAAATGGCTGAAATGTTAATGTTATTAGGAAGACACAGTGACTTCTGTCTTTGCATTTGGCCTGTTTTTGCTGCCATCACACGGTGGTGCTACTAATAAATGTACAAACCACCAAAACCAAAGGGCTGCAGTGCTCATTTTTTTGTAAGAAGGTTGCTGACTTTGGCCCATGTCCTCACTGTTAGGCCCCTTGGTGCAGCCACTGGGCAATTTTTACCCATCTATAAATGAAGGAGAATGTTTTAGGATGACAGCAACCGGTAACTTTTGTTTCTGCTCTTTGACCTGTAGTCACCACCTCCAAACTGTGGTGACCCCGGACACTTTTTAGCCAACCAAACTTGAGCTTTAGTGCTTTTCTTACTGACTATAAAGTGTGCGATCCAATGAAGTTTCTCAATCGGCAGTCTAAGATGTACAGGGGTGTACTCACTTTTGTTGCCAGCGGTTTAGACATTAATGGCTGTGTGTTGAGTTATTTTGAGGGGACAGTAAATTTACACTGTTATACAAGCTGTACACTCAATACT
>BLSH010259001.1:4261-17828 GCA_018402905.1 Glandirana rugosa | reverse complement strand
TGAGCACGGATGCATGGGTGACAGATGTGTGAGCACGGATGGGTGAGCACGGACGCATGGGTGATGGATGCGTGAGCACGGATGCATGGGTGACCGATGGGTGAGCATGGACGCATGGGTGACGGATGAATGAGCATGGATGCATGGGTGACAGATGGGTGAGCACGGACGCATGGGTGACGGATGGATGAGCATGGATGCATGGGTGACAGATGGGTGAGCATGGATGGGTGACCACGGACGCATGGGTGACGGATGGGTGAGCACGGATGCATGGGTGACGGATGAGTGAGCACGGACGCATGGGTGACAGATGGGTGGGCATGGATGCATGGGTGACGGATGGGTGAGCACGGATGGGTGAGCACGGATGTATGGGTGACGGATGGGTGAGCATGGATGCATGGGTGATGGATGGGTGAGCATGGATGCATGAGTCACGGATGGGTCATGGGTGGGCACGGATGGGTGGGCATGGATTCATGGGTGATGAATAGATGAGCATGGGTGATGGGTGGGCATGGTTTTATGGGTGACTGATGGGTGGACACAGATGGGTGGGCATGGATGAGGGCGTGGGCATGGATGAAGATTGATGGGGTCCCTGCCTGGCACATAGCGGTGCTGTGGGCACTTCAAATCCTGCCCACAGCACGGCTGCATCTCCTCTCTCTCCCCTCTCCCCCCTCTCCTGTCACACTGCACCGATCGGTGCGGAGAGGGGGGAGACAAGCCGGCACTTCCGCCGGCTTGTTTACATGTGATGCTCCCTCATTTGACGAGCGATCACGTGGTAAACGGCCGCTCCAAGCGGCCATTTACCGTGATTCGTGATGCGCCGGGTCTCATAGACCCGGAGGTCACGGATGTTCCCAGGTGCGCGCCCCAGGGGGCGTGCGGGAGCGCGATTCTGGGAGGACGTGTTATAACGTCCTCCCAGAACAATGAGTGCCACTTGCGGCCGTGCAACTACGTTACACGGTCGGCAAGTGGTTAATGTACATACTATAACTGGATACTAACAATTATAGGTAAAGTTAAACCAGGGAATATCTGATTGCCTCTTGGAGGATCAGGGAGGAATTCTTTACCCTGCTGGAGCAAATTGAATCATGCATCCTTACTCTGGACCAACTGTAGGTATAGGATTGTATGATTTTCCCCCCTTTTTTGGTTGAACTAGATGGATCTGTGTCTCTCAACCAGACTAACTATGTAACTATCTCGGATATACAAGTCAACAACACCACTCAGATAATTGTACTTTATACAGACAATGTCATAATCTCCATTACCAACCCCTTACAATCCCTCTCTGCTCTCCAAATCATGCTGGAGCAGTTTAGCTCTGTATCATTATATAAAATCAACTTTAGCAAGTCCTCTATGGTGGATATCTATCTTGATTCATTAACCAAACAACTTATATCAGCTTCCTCTCCTTTTCCGTGTGCACCAACTTCTATATTACTGTATCTAGGGATTCTACTTACATCACCCTCTATGAAACTTCTCCACTTAAACGTTGACTCCCTAATTAAGAAACTTCAGGATGTGTGTGTGCAATTGAAACCTGCTAGGGTATCTTGGGCTGGTCAGATTTCTCTTACAAAAATGTATCTTCTTCCCCATATTTTATACTTCTTTTAAACTATTCCTAAAAGCTGTAATATTAAACCAGGTTTAAATATGGTGGTCAGCCCCCTATCAACCCTCTGGGCTACAAACTGAATGAACTGCCATAGCATTGGACCCTAAACTACATTTGGGCACTCTTTGACTAAATCTGAACCTTTGACACTCCTTCCTCCATACCATTAAGAACTCTATACTTAAAAGATGTAATGACATACCACAACAACTGTTACCACTGCAATCTCTGGCTTCCCTAGAGCTAGTTATTCCTGACTTGTCTCTCTCCACCTGGACTGCTGCTGGCCAACAACACCTAGGCAACCTCTTCAATGGCTCCTCCATAGACCTATTTCAAAACTTCAGAATGCATTGTCCTGTTAATACCAAGGACTTTTGCAAATACTTTGGCATTCAGCATGCCCTCTCTTTCATCTCCTGGAATGAGAATGCAATACATTTGGAGTTTAATAAATTTTATAACCATTTAAAACCAATAGAAAAAGGAACACACTATTCAACACACTATCCATGGACTCCTGGGAAACAACTTTTCATCTGGAACCCCTGCCCAATAGTATCAAACCCTACAAAATCCCTCAAATCCTCTAAGCGTGTCACACATTGGGAAAAAGCAAAGAAAAATTTTCATAATTGATACCACACTTCAACTAAGTTGGCGTCTATTCCCCCGTGCCTCCTGGCCAAATGCTTAAGAGGTTGTGGAACTCTGTTTCATATACTGTTGAAAGATCTGTTATTGCTAAATTTTTGTCTGCAATTCATGACTTAATTCTTTCCAATTCAGGTATCTCTGTTACATTTATCCCACAGTTGGCCCTACTGGGTATTGGAATCGATAAATGGCCTAAAGCCCTGCAATCATTTATAACCCATGCGCTTATAGCAGCCAGATTATCTCTTATTAGGAATTGAAAGAGAATCACCCCTCCTAATCTATCACAAATGATTACTATACTTTCGTATCAGAATACATGTTTGCCAAAGCCCACCTAACAACCAACCTAATAGTATAAAAAAAACAGTTCTGGTCATTTTTATTTTTTTGGTTAATAGGTTAGAAATTGTTAAACAGATTGTATGGGTTGCTGGGCACTGATTGGAAATAGCAAAGAAAAAAAATGAATAAAATAATTTAGTTTAGCTTGTAGCAGTGATTTTAGTAATGCTTAAAATGAAACATTAAAAAAGCAAAACTCCATTAAATAACATGCCTGGAGGTTTCCACGACCCTGCCTGTGAAGTGAGAAACATATGTAATTTATAGAACCTACTACAACAGCACTGATATTTACGAAGAAGAAGGTATGTTTACTTTACCAGCCAGCAGCTGAGGCTTCTCTTTATCTAAACCAGACCAATATCTAAGACCCTTATCTCAGATGAGGGCCTGATACAGATGTTAATGGAGACCCCACTTACAAAAAATGTGGCATGGGTATCCCTACTAATTCATACCAGGCACTTCACATCTAATATGAATTTTACGTTCAATAACATTTTTATTGAATTTTCAATAAGTGATCAAACAAATAATATTACCCAAATCATTAAAATTGGTATAAAGAATTATAAGCAATGAAAATGTTTCATAGCAAACTGTTTAGTTTCCATTATTTGCACATCACATTACCATTATACATTGTGCAAGTTATAGAGGAAAGAACATTCAAAATACAAGCAAAAGACTCTAAGAAAGAGTGAAATATTAAGTAGGTTGCAATATGTCAGTCTTAGCTAATAATAACAAGCATCTAAAAGATCTTAATATTTGGGTGTCCAATGTTGTAGGCTAGAAGAAAGATTTCAAGACCCATGTCTAGAAGAGTACCAACTCACCCATAGATGCCATTGTTTAGCTGCAGTCACATAATTCCCCCTGATAGATGTCCATATTAGTTCATAGGAGCAGTCTGTATTAACAGTTTCAAGATTATTAAGAACAGAAGTTAAACTTCTAATTCCTTGTAATCATCAGCCTTGCTGCCATTACTATGGTATGGAACGAGTACAGTATTGCATCAATTCTAAGATTCAGTAGTGCTAGCCCTGGAGATATTTGTATCTCAAGTGAAGTCCCTTCTGAGACAATGCAAAAAAATTGCCTCCAAAAGCTATTAACCCCCTCGCATGCCCCAAAAATGTGATATATATTTCCTATTTGACCGCATCCTCTCCAACACTATGTGAAAACTTAACATCATATTTAGAAATATGAAACAGTGATATGTACTTGATGATCTTAGTAAGATTGCTTGGAAAAGCTCCCATAGATTGGTACTAGTAATGGCTTTATAGCTTGTTCTGAGAACAGCAGACCATTGTCATAAATTATAGTGGGAGTTTAACTCTCTCTCACATTGTTCCATGGCTGAAGTTTTAACCAAGGTTAATTCATCTCGAAGCAAATTGTAAAATAGAGAAATACCTTTCATACTAGCGTGTTCTTTAGTATAGCATTGCCAGGTTAATTATTGTAATACGATCAAAGAGTAAAATCAGGGATACACGTCACTTAAAATGTATGCAAAAGGAACATGACTGACTCACCCAATTGATGGGTAGGGTTCCTGGAGCTAGGATATGCAATATGCAAAAATATTTAACTAAAGCTCAAAAGAACTAGAGTTAAAAGGGGGGGGGGGGCTCACAATGGAAACTCACTGCAGCATATGTACAAACTTGCAGTGAGTTTCCATTCGGAGTCCCCCTCTTTTAACTTTAGTTCTTTTGCGTTTAGTTAAATCCTTTTGCATATCAATTACTGTAATAAGAAAAACCACTTGCAGCCAAATGATGCAGTGGTATGTCGCGGCAGTTTGAGTGGTCATAGCTAGAGTTGAGCGAATACCTGCATGTTTGGGTTCGGTGGGTTCGGCTGAACTTTGCGGAAAAGTTCAGGTTCGGCACTGAACTTGACCCGAACTTTATCCCGAACCCTACTGAAGTCAATGGGGACCCGACTGTAAAAAAGTCCTGGAAAGTGCTAGAGGGCTGCAAAGGGAAGTAAAATGATTTTAGAACAATAATCTGTCCCTTATACAGAGGCTGGGTCACATGATGCACTGGCCTTCTAAGGGCAAACCAGTGAAACGATTGTTGAATGGCTGCACTGCTATTCAACATGCGTGATCAAATACCCGAACCCAGAACCTGAACCCGAACTTTTTTCAAATGTCCGTGTTCGGGTCCGGGTCACGGACACCCCAAAGTCTTGTACGGACCCGAATTTTACAGTTCGGGTTCGCTCAACTCTAGTCATTGCATATACAGTATCTCACAGAAGTGAGTACACCCCTCACATGTTTGTAAATATTTTATTATATCTTTTCATGTGACAACACTGAATAAATGACCCTTTGCTGCAGTGTAAAGTAGTGAGTGTACAGCTTGTATAACAGTACATTTGCTGTCCCCTCAAAATAACTCAACACACAGCCATTATTGTTAAACTGCTGGCAAAAAAAGTGAGTACACCTCTAAGTGAAAATGTCCAAATTGGGCCCAAAATGTCAATATTTTGTGTGGCCACCATTATTTTCCAGAACTGCCTTAACCCTCTTGGGCATGGAGTTCACCAGAGCTTCACAGCTTGCCACTGCAGTCCTCTTCCACTCCTCCATGATGACATCATGTTGCTGGTGGATTTTAGAGACCTTGCACTCCTCCACCTTCCGTTTGAGGATGCCCCACAGGTACTCAATAGGATTTAGGTCTGGAGACATGCTTGGCCAGTACGACAATTCAATTATATTATAATGCAAGTTTTTCTTGGACTTCCTGTAAGTAGGTTTTTATACATGCACAATAAATATAACAGTTTTACAGTACTTCACTATGGAGCTTTTTCTCTTTCTTTGAGAAACTGTGGAGTGGAAATATTTTAACAGTCTGCTTGGATTAGTCAATTCCGTTGTGGATTACGATTGTGCCACCACCAGTACCTAGCCTGCTTTGACCCCTAGACTGAAAAGCTAGGGGTCCAAGTTTTCTGGTGAGTAGGACCAAGAGTGGGGGTTGGCACTGAGCACTATGGATCATTTTTTGAGAACTTTCTTTGGAGCACTGTGGTCCATCATATAGCACCAGGCACTTTATCAATCACTAATCTGATGTACTATAATTGAACTTTATCAATTTTGATATATAGATTCTTATGGATTGTGATCACTAAGATATACCATTCTTAGGGTGGTGCAACTATATTTGTATTTCAATCTGAGCAGAGCTTCTAAGGAACTGTGTACAGCAGCAGCCTCCAAAAGCATGAACCGATTACTGGACCCTTTAGAGAGAGAACATTAATCTGGTTATGCAACTACATTGTTATTTGTAGCGCGGATTATTGGCATACTGGATTTTCTCTGCTTCAGTATGTCACAGTACATGTTGGCATACATGGTTCCTCAATGAACTGTAGCTCCCAAGTGCCGACAGCACTCATGTATGCCCCAGACCATGACACTCCCACCACCATGCTTGACTGTATGCAAGACACACTTGTATTTGTACTCCTCACCTGGTTGCCACCACACATGCTTGACACCATCTGAACCAAATAAGCTTATTTCGGTCTCATCAGACCACAGGACATGGTTCCAGTAATCCCTATCCTTAGTCTGCTTGTCTTCCAAACTGTTTCTTTGCTTTCTTGTGCATCATCTTTAGAAGAGGCTTCCTTCTGGGACGACAGCCATACAGACCAATTTGATGCAGTGTGCATCGTATGGTCTGAGCACTGACAGGCTGACCCCCCCACCCATTCAATGTCTGGAGCATTGCTGGCAGCACTCATATGTCTATTTCCTAAAGACAACCTCTGAATATAACTCTGAGCACATGCACTCAACTTTTTTGGTCGACCATGGCGAGGCCTGTTCTGAGTAGAACTTGTCCTGTTAAACTGCTGTATGGTCTTAGCCACCATGCTGCAGCTCAGTTTCAGGGTCTTGGCAATCTTCTTACAGTTCAGGCCATCTTTATGTAGAGCATCAATTCTTTTTTTCAGATCCTCAGAGAGTTCTTTGCCATGAGGAGCCATGTTGAACTTCCAGTGATCAGTGACATTAATGGCTGTGTGTTGAGTTATTTTGAGAATACAGCACATTTGCACTGTTATACAAGCTGTACGCTCACTACTTTACATTGTAGCAAAGTGTCATTTCTTCAGTGTTGTCACATGAAAAGATGTAATAAAATATTTACAAAAATGGGAGGGGTGTCCTAACTTTTGTGAGATACTGTAATACAAATTATACAAATCATCTTTGCATGTAGCATTTTCACATCTATATTTAAGAGAGAAATAGGACAGAAATTCTGAGGTACAGTAGACTCCTTTCCTGGTTTTAGGAGAGTAATAATAAGTTGACAACATTTCTTTAGGAAAGAAAGAGGAGGAGGCAGCTGTGTTATATATTGATTCTAAATGAGTACTAAGAATGGTGCTAAAAGTTTTAGAATATCCTCCTGCAAAGCTGTCTTGCCCTGGAGATTTGTTATTAGATTAGATTAGTGCAGCAATTATCTTATTAATTTCCATACAGGTGAATGGCACATTAAGGCTTGCAAGAACTTATTTATGGTATCTGGTAAAGGTTGGAGGTGTGGAGCTATAGTTAACTAAAAGTACCAGTCCTGTCCTGAGGGCTGTAAAGCGAGGCCTTAGTTACTGGAAGAGGTAGAAAGGGGATTTTAGTTTTGCAATATTGGCCTTTTATTTGTTGTGCCAAGAGCTTACCCACTTTGTTCCCAGTTGCATAAAAAGGCATTCTCAGCTGTTTAGTGTTTTTTTTTTTTAAAGGATTCTAATAGTAACACCACTTTCTAAAACTCAACTTGTCCAAAACTGAACTCATAATATTTCCTCCCCCACGTGCCATTTCCGCCAACTTCTCTGTCAAGAGCAATGGCACAACCATCCACCCATCCCCACATGTCAGGGTGGTTGGTGTTATCCTGGAGGCTGAACTCTCCTTTTGGCCCCACATCCAATCACTTTCTAAGGCTTGCTGTCTCAATCTCCGCAACATCTCTAAAATACGTCCCTTCCTAACCAATGAAACCACAAAGCTCCTGATTCACTCCCTGGTCATCTCTTGCCTCGACTACTGCAACTCCCTCCTCACTGGCCTACCTTTAAATAGACTATCCCCCCTCCAGTCCATCATGAATGCCGCTGCCAGACTCATCCACCTTACAAACCGTTCAACGTCTGCCACCCCTCTCTGCCAATCCCTCCATTGGCTGCCACTCGCCCAACAAATTTAATTCAAAATACTAACAATCAGCTACAAAGCCATCCACAACTCTGCTCCCAGGTACATCGCCAACCTAGTCTCAAAATACCAACCTAACCGTCCTCTTCACTCCTCCCAAGACCTCCTGATCTCCAGCTCCCTCATCACCTCCTCTCATACTCGCCTCCAAGACTTCACCCGAGCCTCTCCCATCCTCTGGAACTTCCTACCCCAATCGCTCAGAATGTCCCCAAATCTATCCACCTTTAAGCGATCCCTGAAAATGTTTCTCTTCAGGGAAGTCTATCCTGCCACCACCTACCTACACTCCTTATTTTCTCAATCAGCTCATTCCCCACAGTTATTGCCCTTTCGTATCATTTAACCCTCCCTCTTAGAGTGTAAGCTCTAACGATCAGGGCCCTCTGATTCCTCCTGTATTGAATTGTAATGTATTTGTACTGTCTGCCCTAATATTGTAAAGCGCTGTGCAAACTGTCGGCTCTATATAAATCCTGTATAGTAATAATAATAATACTCTAAGAGCTTGCCTGCATTGTGTGAATGTAAAATTACATTTAGGGGTAGGTTGAAGCTTATTTTGGGATTCTAATGCCAAAATATTGTCTATTTCTTACTCTTTTTGGCTCTAGAGCCCAATTGGATAGATACCTTTCATATAAGTCTTGTGGGCATTCCAGAAGGTGAAATAAACATTAACCAATAAGAAATTATGGCGGAAAAACTCAGTCAAATGTTGTTGTAATATTTCCCTATATTAAGGATTTTGCATAAAGAATTATAGTCAGCCTATCCTCCAACTTCCAGGCTAATTGGAGCATGGTTTGACCATGAAATATTGTGGATGTCAGACCTGAGAACTGTCAGAAGAAGTCACAGGAGGCACAGTGGTGTAGTGGATATTACTTTTGCCTGGCAGCAAAATGGTCACTGGTTCGAATCCCAACCCTGACACTACCCGCCTGGAGTTTGCATGTTCTCCCTGTGCCTGTGTGGGTTTCCTCCGGGTACTCTGGTTTCCTCCCGCACTCCAAAGACATGCTGGTATGTTAATTGTCTTCTGTCTAAATTGGCCTTAGTATATGTATGAATATGAGTTAGGGACCTTAGATTGTAAGCTCCTTGAGGGTAGGGGCTGATGTCAATGTACAATATACATGTAAAGCGCTGCGTAAATTGACAGCGCTATATAAATACCTGAAATAAATGCATCTACTAGAAATAGGTCTATTCTGGAGTATGTATTAATTATGACTGACAAAAAAAATATGGTCTTTTCATTTACATGCTGGCATCTCCAGGCATCATAGAGATCATTGCCATGCAAGAAAGGTTGCAAGCACGGGACATGCCATTTCTTCTCTGCCGTGGAGTCGATACTGCAGTGGACCTGGTGAGAATTGGCTGCATAAATATTTGACAAAGTAAGACAGGAGTTATTTAGAGAGCACACAGTACCATCTACTGGCTGGCAGACTCTATATCTGAGTCATATGAATGAAAGGTGACCGTGTTCTTAATTACCATCAAAACTTTCCTTTTCTTTGCATGTATATTTTCTTGAAACACATGTTGATGGAAATGTATCTCTTGGACGCATAAAACACCACTTTTAAAAGGGTTAGCCTCACTCCACTAAGAGGTTGGTTTAAATGGGTGATTCAGACCCTTTGGGTAAAGGGACAAAAATGTAATTACCATGATGATATAACAGTGGTGTAGTAGAGATCATAGATAGTTCACTTATAGTTAAATGAGTGTACCAGCCACTGCCAGTACCATGTAATCGCTGTGACCAATCACAGGAGATCACATGACAATTGTAGACAATGGATGGCTTTAATTCATGCCATCCATTGTGTACTATTGTGTTGATCTCTGTGATTGGTCCCATGCTGCGTCAGTGGCTGCAAGAGCATGGCGAAGTATGAGTGCCTCTCGTGCAGCAGCTAACAGGTGCATCACCAAGGACAGGTCAAATGCAGTGGATGGCAGCAGACCCAGGACTGGGCGGACAGCAGGTGGCAGGTGATTGATGGGCAGCTAGCAGGTGGCTGGTGCAGCAGAATTGGTAACACTCAGCAGGTGAAGAAACAGCAGGGACCAGGTAGCATGCAGAGCTGGAGAATAACTGGATGCAGGTCAGACAAGCCAGATCAGCAACAGACGGTCAGATTCAGGCATTGATGGCAGGCAGAGAATGGTCAGGGTACAAGCAGGGGTCAGCATCGTGGAATCAGGCAGATTAACAGAAGGAAGAGCAAATCCAGGGACAGGCCAAGGTCAGGGCAGGAAGTGTTCAAGCAAAGTCAGGGCAAGTCAGGTCAATAACAGGAGTCAATGCAGGAACGGATATAAGAACACAGGTAATAGCTGCAGATTAGGGATGGGCCCGTGGTTTGAGTCGAACATAAGTTTGACTCAAGCATTGGGCGTTCTCCCATTCATCAAATTTAGAACATTATGGGGCGTTTGCAGTGACTTTGCAGCCGCAGAGTGCCCTATAATGCATTGCGCACAGTCGGCGCGCACAGCTCCTCTTCCATGTGAGGGCTTCTGCCGTCTGCGCTGGCTTTGTTTTGACATTTTATTTATAATGCAGGGCGGGGCCACCGGGTGACGTACGGATGAACCCGTCCCCTTCTGATGTCATGTGACGTCAGAGGGATGGGTCGCTCAATTAGGTCACTGGGTGGCCTCACCCTTCACTATAAACAAAACATCTAGCAAAGAGAGCTCGGTCGGCTGGAGCCCTCTCATGGAGGAGGGGCTGTTTGTTTTTTTGGGTCCATCCCTCGCCGTGATTGACGATGGATTACAATGAGGGACACTTATTTTTATTTTTTAATAAACGACTTGTCCCTAATTGTGTCCTGTGTTTTTTTTCTTTTTTGACACTTTAGGTGAATTAGTGGGGTACAATGTTCCCGATACTAATTCACATAGGAGGGCCGGGATATGGGGGCCCCCTTATTAAAAGGGGGTTCCAGATTCCGATAAGCCCCCCGCCCACACACCCCTACAACCACAGACCAGGGCTGTGGGGAAGAGGCTCTTGTCCCCATCAAGCACCCATACTCCCCATGTTGAGGGCATATAGCCTGGTATGGTTCAGGGGGGGTGGTCGCTCGTCCCCCCCCTATCTTGTCCAACCAGGTTGCATGCTCGGATAAGGGTCTGGTTTGGATTGTAGGGGGGACCCACGTCAATTTATTTTAAATTTTGGCATGGGGTTCCCCTTAAAATCCAAACCAGACCCAAAGGGCCTGGTTTGGACTGGGGTGGGACCCCAGGCAAATGTTTTCAATGATTTTTATGTATATTGTCGGGAACCGGCAATACATTACAGCTGCAATAATAAATTACAATTTGTCCTTCACAAATGTCATTTTGCACTGGCTATGTTCTAAACGTCACAGGAGTGTGCCCTTTTACAGGCAGACTAAGGGGAACCCCCAGGCATGATATTTAAAGGAATATTTCATTTGTATTGTTTCATTGTAAGCATTATTAAAATCACTGCTGCTGAAAAAACGATTGATTTAAAAACAGTTTTTTGCATTGACACATGTCCCCTAGGGCAGGACCCGGGTTCCCATACACTTTTTAGGGCAATAACTTGCATATAAACCTTTAAAATGAGCCCTTTTGATTTTTCATGTTTGGGTCCCATAGACTTTAATGGTGTTCGAATGTTTGCACAAATTTTTTGCCTGTTCGCATGTTCTGGTGTGAATCGAATCGGGGGGTGTTCGGCCCATCCCTACTGCAGATTACACAGCATTAGCTAATAGCACTGCTACAGCTTAAATAGTATCTTTGGCACCAAGATTAGCCATGCAGATTCAAATTTGTACACAGTTATGCACAGGAAAATGGGCACCCACAAATATGTGCCTGCGTACCTGTGGACATCTAAAGGCTTCAGCTGTACTAGTGCCTTCCTGACACAAATTCACTGGTATAAGCAATCATAATGTGTAAAAAAAATCCTGATCACTTCCTCAGAGTAGTACGGTGTTACTATGGTAACACTGTACTGCATTGGTCACAGTTTGTTAAAAAAAAAAATCATAAAAAAAAGAAAAAAAATGTAATAAAAAACAAAAAAAGAAAAAAAATGTTAAAAACTTTTTTTTTTTTTACATACCGTCACCAGTGTCACCATACCAGTTATATGCTTACGCTGTACCACACTGGTGACAGTATGAAAATGTCTTCATTTTCCAAAAATTGTGACAAAAAACTTGCCCTGCCTCTTATTAAATACCTCTGACTACTTTCCAAAAATGGTTCATTTGGGGGATATTTGTACTGTTTTCAGGCCTAAAAAAAATGAGATAGGCTGTCAGTACATTAAGAATTATTGATTTTCATATATATATATATATATATATATATATATATATATACCGTAGTTTGTGGACGCTACAACTTTCCTTCAGACTAAATAATAAACACTGATTCTAGTTATTTTCACCAAACAACATTTATCAAGAAAGATTATTTATTTGTAAAATGTTATAACAAAAACATGATTTTCTTTTCAAAATGTTCAGTCCTTTTTTGTTTATTTAGAAAAAAATATGAAAATCCAGTGTTGATTTACCAAATCAACACGGCAACCTGTACATGTTTTAAACCAAGATTGCTGTATCTATCCTGCGGGTCGGGGGATCAGCGGTCGGAGGAAGGTGAAGTGTTTCAGGCACTATTGGATCTCTGGCATACGATGAAATTATTATGCTGTATTTAACATTTTAAATGTGAGTACCCTATTAAAGGGGTTTTTTTGGGAAGCTTGGGCAATAAAATTGTGTTTTAAAACGTTAATGCACTATGTGGAGCCCATTTTGTCTCTTTCCGCACTTCTACTGAATTGAATGGAGGATTGAAGGAATAATAGCAGGATCCCATACTGACCGGTAAAAACAAAGGAGCGTGAAGTGAGGGGATTGTCCTCTGGCGCCTGTGCTGTTACAGCAGCGAGGATCAGCGGGAGTGGATGTATCCCAGGAATACTGTGACTACACATACGAGATTGCCAAACATGAGAGTGTGAGGCTAAAGAATTCGGTGAGTGTATTTCCTAGTGGGAGATATCGAGGATTGTATGGTGTATAGTACCTGCTGTTATGAAGATCCGGGAAGATTTATATATGTGAAATTGAAGGAGTTATCATACATGCTCACTTAAAAGTTCATTAATGGACTGGTTCTAAGTAGAGTTGAGCGAACACCTGGAAGTTCGGGTTCTGCTGGTCCGTCCGAACCTCGGGACAAAGTCCGGGTCCGGGTCCGGACGGAACCCGAACGATCGCACGGACAAGGGGTAAAAAAACATCCCACGAACGGGATGGGAATGGGGGTAAAATGAAGGAAAACGTCGGGAGACCCCGAAAGGTCCTGAAAGGATGTCGGTAAAAACACGGATTTTCAAGCCCAGGGGTAACTAAAGTTACCCCAAGCAACAGGCACGCTAGCAAGCCCAAGGCAGGCCTGGGCCTGGGCCTGAAACAGGGCTCCAAGCCTGCCTGGTCGTCTTGGGCTTGAAGGTCCACAAGCGAGTTGAGATGAATCTTGGTCAGGTAATTACTTGAAAATTCACTCGTACATACTATTGAGGAAGTTAAAGTGTATATATTTAGAAGGGC
>BLSH010258953.1:574951-603096 GCA_018402905.1 Glandirana rugosa | reverse complement strand
ACTGCATTAGGGAGAGGTTCCTGTTGGTGCTCTGAGGGAGAGTTTATCGTTATAAAACCATCTCCTACTGCATTAGGGAGAGGTTCCTGTTGGTGCTCTGAGGGAGAGATTGTCATTCTAAAACCATCTACTAGTGCATTAGGGAGAGGTTCCTGTTGATGCTCTGAGGGAGAGATTATCATTCTAAAAGCATCTACTACTGCATTAGAGAGAGTTTCCTGTTGGTGCTCTGAGGGAGAGATTATCATTCTAAAACCATCTACTACTGCCTTAGGGAGAGGTTCCTGTTGGTGCTCTGAGGGAGAGATTATCATTCTAAAACCATCTACTACTGCATTAGGGAGAGATTCCTGTTTGTGCTCTGAGGAAGACTTTATTGTTCTAAAACCATCTACTACTGCATTAGGGAGAGATTCCTGTTGGTGCTCTGAGGGAGAGTTTATCGTTCTAAAACCCTCTACTACTGCATTAGGGAGAGTTTCCTTTTGGTGCTCTGAGGGAGAGTTTATCATTCTAAAGCCATCTACTACTGCATTAGGGACAGGTTCCTGTTGGTGCTCTGAGGGAGAGATTATCATTCTAAAACCATCCACTACTGCATTAGGGACAGGTTTCTGTTGGTGCTCTGAGGGAGAGATTATCATTCTAAAACCATCTACTACTGCATTAGGGACATATTCCTGTTGGTGCTCTGAGGGAGAGATTATTCTAAAACCATCTACTTCTGCATTAGTGATAGGTTCCTGTTGGTGCTCTGAGGGAGAGATCATCATTCTAAAACCATCTACAACTGCATTAGGGAGAGGTTCCTGTTGGTGCTCTGAGGGAGAGATTATCATTCTAAAACCATCCACTACTGCATTAGGGACAGGTTCCTGTTGGTGCTCTGAGGGAGAGATTATCATTCTAAAACCATCTACTACTGCATTAGGGAGAGGTTCCTGTTGGTGCTCTGAGGGAGACTTTATTGTTCTATAACCCTCTACTACTGCATTAGGGAGAGGTTCCTGTTGGTGCTCTGAGGGACAGTTTACCGTTATAAAACCATCTCCTACTGCATTAGGGAGAGGTTCCTGTTGGTGCTCTGAGGGAGAGTTTATCGTTCTAAAACCCTCTACTACTGCATTAGGGAGAGTTTCCTTTTGGTGCTCTGAGGGAGAGTTTATCATTCTAAAACCATCTACTACTGCATTAGGGACAGGTTCCTGTTGGTGCTCTGAGGGAGAGATTATCATTCTAAAACCATCTCCTACTGCATTAGGGAGAGTTTCCTGTTGGTGCTCTGAGGGAGAGTTTATCGTCATAAAACCATCTACTACTGCATTAGGGAGAGGTTCCTGTTGGTGCTCTGAGGGAGAGTTTATCGTACTAAAACCATCTACTATTGCATTAGGGAGAGGTTCCTGTTGGTGCTCTGAGCGAGAGTTTATCGTTCTAAAACCATCTACTACTGCATTAGGGAGAGGTTCCTGTTGGTGCTCTGAGGGAGAGTTTATCATTCTATAACCATCTACTACTGCATTAGGGAGCATTTCCTGTCAGTGCTGGGAAAGACAGATTATCGTTCTAAAATCATCTCATACTGATATAGGGAGAGGTTCCTGCTGCTGGTGTGAGCGGTGGAGAGGTTCCTGCTGCTGGTGTGAGTGGTGCATTTCTTGCACAAAAATAAAAAGTGCATCTACAATTTTCTTTTTTTTTAAAAAAAAAGAATAATAACTTATTATTCTTTTTTTAGTATTAATACATAGTGCTAAATAGTACATTTGTGTCCAGAACGAGGAGAGCGTCGAATAAGGGACGTGGTCCTGGTACTGCTGGTGCTGCTGGTGTTGGTGGTGTTGCTGAAGCTCCTGTTGCAAGGAGAGGACGTGGTTGATCTGTGCCAGCTACATGCACAAGTGAAACACCTTCCTCAGGTAGCCGACAGAACCTTCAACGTTATATGGTAGGCCCGAATGGCGCTCAACGAATGGTGAGGCCAGAACAAGTACAGGTGATAGTAGATTGGGTGGCTGACAATGCCTCCAGTTACTTCACATTGTCTCCCACCCGTCCCCTTGATGAAAGCTCAGAGTTGGGACCTGAACCCCATGGCCATCTGTCTTTCACCTCAGCCCCTTGTAAATCAGCCAAGCAGTCTGAGCCTCAAGTCATGCAACAGTCTCTTATGCTTTTTGATGACTCTCTGTGCTTTCCGTGGGCCATCCACATAGCCCTGCCCCAGAAGTGGAAGACATTGAGTGCACTGATGCCCAACCACTTATGTTGCAGGATGAGGACATGGAAACACCAGCGCAGAATGTCTCTGATGGTGCCAACTGCTGCAGCTTTCCACATTGTGCAGACTGATAAGGAGGGCAGGGTGAACGATGGGTGGAAGATGTGGAGGAGGATGATGAGGTCCAAGACCCCACATGGAATGAGGGTCATGCGAGTGACGTGTGCAGTTTGGAGGAAGAGGTGGTGGTCGCACAGAGGCAACAGCACAGTTCTTCAGACAATGTGCTGACGACAAGACACGAGTGGTTTGCACACTGTGCAATGAGAGCCTGAAGCGAGGCATAAATGTTCTAAACCTGAGCGCAACCTGCATGACCAGGCATCTAAATTCAAAGCACTTGCTGCAGTGGAATAAGTACCTCAAAATCCAAGAAATGTCTCGGCCTCCTCCTGCTCCCTCTTCTGCTGCTGCCTCGGCCTCTTCCTCTACCTCTACAGTGCCAGTGTCACCTGCCACCCAGCAAACAGAGCATGTGACAGCAACGCCACCATGTCCGCCACCGTCCTCAAGCATTTCCACACAGTCCCATGGAAGCTTACAGCTCTCCATCTCCCAAACACTGGAGAGAAAGAGGAAGTACCCCCCTACCCACCCGCAATCCCTAGCCCTGAATGCCAGCATTTCAAACTTCCTGGCCTTTGAAATTATGTCATTCCGTCTGATGGACATGGACAGTTTTAAAAACCTGATGGCGGTGGCTGTCCCACAGTACGTGGTTCCCAGCCGCCACTACTTTTCCAGACGAGCCATCCCTTCCCTACACAAACAAGTTGGGGACGAGATCAAGTGTGCACTGCGCAACGCCATCTGTGGCAAGGTCCACATAACCACTGAAACGTGGACCAGTAAGCACGGGCAGGGACACTATATCTCGCTAACTGCACACTGGGCAAATGTAGTGGCGGGTGGGCCTGAGGCGGCCAGCCATTTGGCGCATGTCCTTCCACCACCGAGGATTGCAGGGCATTTCTCTTTGCCTCCTGTTGCCTCCTCCTCCTACTGCGCTTCCTCCTCCTCCTCTACCACCTCCTCATCCGCTCAGCATAACACCTTCACCACCAACTTCAGCACACCCAGGGGGAAACGACAGCAGGCTGTTTTAAAACTGATATGTTTGGGGGATAAACCCCACAGTACGCAGGAGCTGTGGACGGGCATTGAACAACAGACCGATGAGTGGTTGTTGCCACTGAGCCTCAAGCTCGGCCTGGTGGTGTGCGATAATGGGCAAAATCTCGCAGCAGCTCTGGGTCTAGCCGGTTAAATGCACATCCCTTGCCTGGTGCATGTGCTGAATTTGGTGGTGCATAAATTTCTAAAAAACTACCCGGATATGTCAGAGCTGCTGCAGAAAGTGCGGGCCATCTGTGTGTGCTTTCGGCGTTCTCACCCTGCTGCTGCTCGCCTGTCTGCGCTGCAGCGGAACATTGGCCTTCCCGCTCACCGCCTCCTATGCGACGTGCCCACCAGGTGGAACTCCACCTTGCACATGCTGGAGAGACTGTGCTAGCAGCAGCAGGCAATAGTGGAGTTTCAGCTGCAGCACACACGGGTCAGTTGCTCTGTGGAACAGCACCACTTCACCATCAACGAGTGGGACTCCATGCGAGACCTGTGTACCATATTGCGTTGTTTCGAGTACTCCACCAACATGGCCAGTGCCGATGACGCTGTTCTCAGCGTTACTATCCCACTTCTATGTCTACTTGAAAAAAACACTTCGGGCGATGATGGAAGAGGATGTGGCACAGGAGGAGGAGGAGGAGGAAGAGGGGTCATTTCCACGGTTATCAGGCCACTCATTCACAAGTGGCTTGGACGGTGGGTTCCTGCACCAGCATAGGCCAGGTCAAAAATTTTCAAGCCAGGGGACAGTTCTGGAGGATGAGGAGGATGAGGATGATGAGGAGGAGGAGGAGGAGGAACCGTGTTGACAGCAGAGTGGCACCCAACGCAGCTCGTGGGCATCACTGGGGCGTGGCTGGGGGATACGGAGGACACAGATGATACACCTCCCACAAAGGACAGCTTGTCTTTACCTCTGGGCAGCCTGGCACACATGAGCGACTACATGCTGCAGTGCCTGCTCAACGACAGCCGAGTTGCCCACATTTTAACTTGTGCTGATTACTGGGTGGCCACCCTGCTGGATCCCAGTTACAAGGACAACGTGCCATCCTTAATTCCCTCACTGGAGCGTGATCGGAAGATGCGCAAACTACAAGCGCACTCTGGTAGACGCGCTGCTGAGGGCATTCCTAAATGACACTGGGGGCTCAGTGGAAGCACAAGGCAAAGGCAGAGGAGGAGGAGAAGGAAGAGGTCACCAACGCAGCTGTGGCACCGCTAGCCCCTCAGAAGGCAGGGTTAGCATGGCCGAAATGTGGAAAAGCTTTGTCAGCAGCACCACAAACAGCACCACCAGCTGATAGCCATCGTCTTAGCAGGAGGCAGCATTTCAGCAAGATGGTGGAACAGTATGTGTGCACACGCCTACATGTACTGACTGATGGGTCTGCCCCATTAAACTTCTGGGTCTCCAAATTGGCCACATGGCCTGAGCTTGCCCTTTATGCCTTGGAGGTGCTGGCCTGCCCTGCAGCCAGTGTATTGTCTGAACGCGTGTTTAGCACGGCAGGGGGCATTATCACAGACAAGCACAGCCGCCTGTCCACAGCCAACGTGGAGAAGCTAACGTTATTAAAATGAACCAGGCATGGATCCCACAAGACTTGTCTGTACCTTGTGCAGAATAGACATTTAAACGGGCCTCACACAGCCATTGGTATCCTTTTTTTTTTTTAATATGTCAATATTCTGGGGGCTACCCCAATTCTAAAAAAAAACTAAGAAACAAAAAACAGTCACCGCCTCCTCAACCTCCAGGCTCCTACTCCACATCCACCTCCTCCTTCAATTTTTTATTTTTTTTATGTCATTTTAAGTTATTTCCCTTTCCACATTTGTTTGCATGGCACTTGTCCTACTCTTACCCCTATTTTTCTTCCTTTTGCAGCCTTCTAGCCCTTTCCATGACTTTTTTACAGCCATTTTTGTGCCCAAAAGTTTGGGTCACCATTGACTTCAATGGGGTTCGGTGTCCGGGGTCAAGTTTGGATCGAGTTCGGTGCCGAACCCGAACGTTTTTACGAGGTTCGGCCGAACCCGATGAACTCGAACATCCAGGTGTCCGCTCAACTCTACCCCCTACCCATTCACCAAAAAAAGTGTCAAAAATTAAAAACCACAAGAGACAGTTTTTGACAATTCCTCTATTAAAAAAGAAAAATAAAGTGTCCCGCGATGTACGATCGTCAATCATGAAGCCCGACGGACCCGAAAAAAGGAAAAGAATTCCGCCTCCATGGGAGGGCTCTCACTGACTGCTGTCTTTTTGCTTTGACAGCTCTTATCTAGGCATGGGCGGGCCACTCGCTGATGTAACCAGATGAACCCACCCCTTCTGATGCCACATGACGTGAGAAGGGGAGGGTCACTTGGTTACGTCACTGAGTGGCCCTGTCCTTGCCTATATAGCAGCTGTCAGAGCCAAGCATCCTCCCCTTGTTGAGGGCAAGCAGCCTGGTATCGTTCAAGAGGGGGGCACTCGCTTGTCCCCCCTTTCCTGGCCTGCCAGGATGCATACTCGTATAAGGATCTGGTATGGATTTTGGACGACCCCACATCATTTTTTTTTAAATCTTGGCATGGAGTTCCCCTTAAAATCTATGCCAGACCCAAAGGGCCTAGTATGGATTTTTTTTTGGGGGGGTCAAACTTTTTTTATTAATTCTGTCATAGGGCTCCCCTTAACCACCTCAATACAGGGCACTTTCACCCCTCCCTGCCCGGACCAATTTTCACCTTTCAGTGCTCTCACAGTTTGAATGACAATTACTCACACCTGATTTGATCACATGCTGACGGCCTATCTCATTTCTTGAGGCCCTGAAACCCCAGGACAGTACAAATACCCCCCAAATGGCACTTTTTTTGGAAGGTAGACTGTCCAAGGTGTTTAGAAAGAGGCATAGTGAGTTTTTTGAGATTTAAATTTTTTCACACAATTCTTGTGAAAATTAAGTATTTTTTTTTTGTAAACAAAATTGTTATATTAACAAGTTATTTCTCACACACAGCATATGAATACTTCCAATTGCACCCGAAAATACATTCTGCTACCCATCCCGAGTATGTCGATACCACATGTGTGAGATTTTTAATCAGCCTGGCCACACAGAGAGGCCCAACATGCAGAGAGCACCATCAGGCGTTCTAGGAGCATAAACTACACATCAAATTTCATTCCTATCTATCACGATTTTGAAGGTGCTGGAGCACTAGGACAGTGCAGTTACCTACAAAATTACCCCATCTTGGAAAGAAAGCATCCCAATGTATATTCTATAAGGCATGGGCTGCAGATAGGTAATTGGGTACTCTGATGGGCTGCAAGAGGTAGGGAGTGTTCCTGCTGGCATCATTTTATAATGCGGCATGTGGTTAAAATCCATACCGGATTCAAAGGGTCCCCCCATGCCATTTTCCCCCATTGTTTTCATTTATTGTACATTTTTTGTACATTATTTTTTTTTAATTTAGTTCTCAGCCTTAACAACCTATTGACTGTGTGCTCGGCAGGCAAACATCCCACTAAATACCCAGAAAGTTTGGGTGTTAGGCGAGTACATGAATGGGTGATGTTCAGGCCAAACTTATGCTCAGCCCAAACCGTTCACCCATCCCAAGTGGTGTCTGAACATTGTAACCCCTCACAGTTACTCTTGTTGGGCTCATGAACGGGCCCTGCTGTTAAACATTAGAAAACGAAAATTAAAATTACATGCATCTGTCAAACAGGTGCAGAAAAAAATTTCCCTTGGGTGTTGGTGGCGTCTGAACACTGTAACCCTTCACAGTTGCTCTTTTTGGGTGCAAGAACGGGCCCTGCTGTTAAAAATGAGAAAATAAAAATGTAAATTACACTGAAAAATCCCTTGAAGACTGCTGCATGTTATCCTCTACATCCATGCTGACACAATCCTCCTCCTCCTCTTTTTCCTGTGTGTTTGGCAGCCCTGCAGGAATGGTATATGCATAAAGGGGGCCTTGAGAGGAAAGGAAGTCCTCCTCTTCCTCCCACTGTTCTGCCTCAAGTGCCCTGTCCATGATTCCATGAAGTGTATGCTCCAGCAGGAATACTAGAAGGACAGTGTCATTGATGCATGAATTGTCACTGCTCACCATCCTTGTGGCCTCCTCAAATGGTGACAGGACAGTGCATGCATTCTTTATCAGAAGCCACTGGCATGGCAAAAAGAAGCCAAGATCCCCTGAGCCTGTCCCGGTGCCATACTTATACAGGTACTCATTGTTGGCCCTCTGCTGTGTGTGCAGCCACTTCAGCATTGCCAATGTTAAGTTCCACCTGGTGGGCATGTCACAAATGAGACGGTTGGTGGGCAGGAAATACCCACAGACTTTTCTGGCCTGCCTCAGAAAATCTTGTAAGCCTGGGTACCTGGTCAAGAAACGCTGCACCACCAAATTCAGGATGTGTGCCAAGCATGGACTGCAATGTATTATATACTGTACACCAGTGGTTCTCAACCCTGTCCTCAAGTACCCCCAACAGGCCCTGTTTGCAGTTTTTCCTTTATCTTGCACAGGTGCTTTATATCAGAGTCAATGGCCTGGTATTTTGGACAGCCATTTTATCTAAGAGAAATACCCAGAACATGGCCTGTTGGGGGTACTTGAGGACAGGGTTGAGAACTACTGCTGTACACCACCTGCACTGTATTATATACTGTACACTATCTGCACTGTATTATATACTGTACACTGACTGCAATGTATTATATACTCTGCACTGCCTGCACTTTATCATATTTTGTACACTGCCTGCACTGTATTATATACTGTACACTGCCTGCACTGTATTATATACTGTACACTGCCTGCACTGTATTATATATTCTACACTGCCTGCACTGTATTATATATATTACACTACGTGCACGCTCTATCCACTAACTAACCTGCCTAATCTCTCTCCAGTCTCCACAATAACACACTACGTATGACCGCCGTGTAAGCAGCCTTATATAGTGTGGGGCATGGACTTAGCCCCTGAGCCATGATTGGCCAAAGGCATCCTGCCTTTAGCCAATCATGGCTCTCACAGTACATTGTGCTGCGATTGGCCAAAGCATGCTGGTCAGGTGCATGCTTTGGCCAATCAGCAGCCGTCAATGTGCTGCGATCTCGCAGTATGTTACGGGGAGCTCGTCGGTGCATGAGTTTCTTGCGAGCGCCCCATATGTTCATTTGTTCTATGGACGAACGAACAGCTGATGTTCGAGTCAAATGTAAGGGACCATCATTACACAGAAGCCACAGCTGACAGCTTAGCGTGGGACTTGACCCGCTGCAGAAAAGTTATGCATAGCGATTTCTTCTTTACAGGGCTAGATAGATGAGTTTTAGAATGTGGTTGCAAGTAGGTTTAGAGTTAGTTAGGTTTTGGGTGAACTTCTACTTTAAAGGCATCTGTTAATATAAGCATGTCATTAAAATAATCGATGTCTTTTCTGTATTAAATTTGAAGTCACATTATAAGGAGAATCTCCCTGCTGTATGATACTTTTAAAAATGTTTGAAAAAAAATCTCTTTTTTGCTTTGTTAAATATTCCCCATGGCAATGACCAGCTCCCCATGCCTTTTTTTTATTTATTTTACAGTAGCTTGCCTATTAGGCTTGAAAATGACCAGAATTTAGTATTAAGATTCATCCCTGATAGAGGTTCAGGTTCTTGGATTTCAAGCAGGATTTGATGAACTACCCCAAATCGAACCTGAGTAGATTTGCTCATCTCTATGTGAATAAACCATGATATTAGATTTTTTTCTGTAATTTTATTAATTTATTCCTAGGCTTTTTTTTTGTGCAAAAATATAAAATGTAGCTTTTACGATTGCTTACAGTTTTAAAGCCCCACTGAAAGCAAGGAAAAAAGTTTATTTTGCAATGGGCCTAAAGCAGTGGCACTTCTTTCCTGCACACAGCAAGGGTAAAATGCTTAATATGTTTAGAGATGGGGGGATAATACTTATCTTATTCTTCGATTTGGCTGGCTCCCTCCATCTGTGTGACTGGTCCCTCAAAGCCTTTTCCCTAAGATGCTCCAGCCGGCACTCACGCACTGGCATCAATAGTCCTGCATTGTGCATGATGACAACGAGGGCCCATTCTCAACCCAGAGCTTTGGAGAGAATAGGAGAACACCAGAACCTTGCATTGCACCGTATTCCTTTACCCCTAGACTTAACAAGTGCTTCATTCGTAAAAAAAATTACCTTTGCATTGGGACAATCCCCCACACTGTAAGGGTAATATTTTTAATCAAAACCTAGTATAAAATGATGGATTTGTTTGTTTGTCACTGCCCCACTGATGTTTTTAAATCAGTCTAGAAGCTTTTATTTTGACTGTTTTTATGAGGTTGAATGAAAGAGCTGTGTGTCTCCTGCCCCAACCACCTAAGATATTCCACTGCTTTGAGCCTTCCATCAGAGTCTGAAGGGTCTCTGAAGTAGGCTGTAGATTACACCTGATGTGCTTATTTTCCATGACATCCAGTCAGATTTAAGTATGTGACTCTATTATTTACAAGGAGGTCCAAAGGGACACCAGTGTGATAATAAGGAGTTATAACTGTTATGAACAACATGAACAAAAAACAATTAAGTATGTGGCATCTGGGTTCATTCTAGGCTTTTCCAATACACAACCCTCAATGGCCAAAGCCCAAAGGACAAAACTCAACACAACATCTGCTTGGGTAGGAGCACAAAAAACATGCTAGAAGGAATATTTATTAGCTCTCCACCACTAAGACAAGCTACTTAATGTTTGACTGGGCTAAAAATGCTTATAACACAGACATTAAATCTTTTGGATTTACTACTGGACCGAACATTATGGAAACATTAGATAACTTGAGCCGAGGCACAATCACAAATAGAGAAAAGGATGACTAAGATTGGTTGCAGCATAATCCCTCCCTGTAGATCACAAAAAGATTGGAGACATTGAGGTCATCTACACTAAAAAGACGCTTGTCAGCATTAGGAGGAACTTTTTACACACACATAACTTGAACTTTTTTCAGATCAGGAACAATGACTCAGCAGTTACTAGAATTCAATCAAGCAATTACACATAAAAAATGTTATGAAAACATAATTAAATTTTTTATGTGACTCGTTATTTTGAATGCTGCCCCAAAACAGGCTAAAACACATCTGGGACAAAAAAATTAGGAAAATGATTTGTTATAACATCTCTAAATGTTGTTCTCAGAATAAAACAACGTAGTTAGTCAGGTTGAAAGAAGACACAAGTCCATCTAGTTCAAGCTTCTCTACTGATTAAGAGTATAACCAAGCAAAGTGTGAGATATTACTAACATTGCAATGCTTTAAATACTTAATTACTTCAAACAGATCTAAACCCTAACTGGGAGACATTTAGTCTTCCAAAGTACTGTGCATCATATATACCCACCATGTTTTATTTTGCATAAATATTATTTTCACCTTTTTCTCATTCTTTTTTTTTTTTTTGGCATCTAAGTGCTTCTGATCTCCTCAACCCCTTCTTTCAGTCACATTCTTTCTCAACACACTAGCTCCAACAATGGCTGCACATCATTGTTGTGAACTGACTTTCTAGTGGTGCAGAACTAAATGCAATGCACCCAAAATAAATTTGTTAAGGGAAATACAGGCTATCATGTTACCCATGCATTATTGTTTCTTTGCCTTTAAATCATTTTGTCCCTCCCTCACTTTGTAGCTAGGAGAAGCTCTGTGTAGCCAGTCCCACCCTCCATCCGTGTGTCTTTAGTTTCTATTCAGAGCACATGTAATTGCTGGAGCTAGACATATTATGATTTTTTTTTACCTAGGTGATGTTCATCTTTTACAGAGGTTCTCAATTCCTGTCCTCCAGACCCACTAAAAGGCCAAGTTTGCAAGATAACTGAAATACATCACAGGTGATATCATTTGCTGCTCAGTGATTGCAGTATTCTAGTCTACATCTCCCCAAGGTAATACTTAAAATCTGGCCTGCTAGTGGATCCTGAGGACAGAAGTTGAGAACCACTGATCTATTATGATCACACAAGTATTAGATTATGGCTTTCTTCAAACTGCAAGATGTCATTTGGATCAATTCACTGTCTGCTAATTCTACTGAGACTGTAAGTTACAGCTATTTTGCCACAACTGGATCAGTTATAGAGATTATACTTTCATTGATTAGACTGGATATATTTAAACAGGAAAGCACATACATATAAACTAATAATAATATTATATACATATAAATTAATTTATACAAAACTACACTAAAGTATAATCTGTGAGATTTGGTCATGCTGTCTTTGATCCCTAAAGTGGAGCAGTTTGGTCTGGGGATAGATGCTCACTGTTTGACTTTCGGAGGACAAAATTAAGGTAAATAGCTGTCCTTAGGGTGTGAGGTACGAGGTAATATCATACGATTTGAAAAGAAGAATTTATCGACTTTATCAACTATAATACTTTCTTTCACATGAGTGGACTTTAATTATTGCACTGTTGATATTTATATGAATCTTTCACATGTGCTGAAATATTGTTTTTATATATTACTGTATGTTTTTATAAATATTTGTAGGTGTATATGCACATGAACTTTAATGGCATCCCAGTCTTAGTCTTAGGGTTTAATATTGACTTGGCCCACTGTTTGGTGCTATAATAGCTTCAACTATTCTTGGAAGGCTGTCCACAAGGTTTAGGAGTGTGTCTATGGGTATGTTTGACTATTGCAGAAGCGCATTTGTAAGGTCAAGCACTGATGTGGACAAGAAAGCTTGGCTCGCAGTCTTCACTCTAATTCACCCCCAAGGTGTTCTATCGGGTTGAGGTGAGGACTCTGTGCAGGCCGGCCAAGTTCCTCCACCCCAAACTCACTCATCCATGTCTTTATGGACTTTGCTTTGTGCACCGGTCCAAATCATTTAGTGGTGGGGGGATTATGGTCTGGGGTTGTTTTTTTGGGGTTTGGCTTGGCCCCTTAGTCCGCTCTTAAGGCGTCAGCATACCAACACATTTTGGACATTTTCATACTCCCAACTTTGCAGGAACAGTTTAGGGATTACCCCTTCCTGTTTCAACATGACTGCACACCAGATACAGCGTGGTACTGCAATTGAAGCTGAGTAAGCTTATGAGCCAGGTGGCTTGGTATTTTCCAGTTTTTATATTCTGCTGAAGCTGTAGAAGATCCCCTGTATGGGAAACTTTATGTTTGACAGTCCTCCTTTCTCCCTGCTGTTTTAATAAAAGTGGCTACCATGCCCTTAAATATAGATCCTGTCTGCCATGGACTCGCTGTATAAATGCCTCTACCACGAGAGCTAACTACAGCATGTCACACACATATATATATATATATATATATATATATATATATATATATATATATATATATATATGTTTTGAACAGGACACAGAGGATGGGTCCTTGATGGGTGCTATGTTTCACTTATATTTGGGTTGTGGTCCCTTTAAGGGGATGATTTTCCTGGATAGTGCAATCAGAAAGGAGAGGACTGACTTAGAATTCTCTCTGTATTAATAGTTTTCTGTTTGGGACCTGGGATTTCCAAAAGATATTCAGGTGGGAAAGAACCACCACCCCTTATTACAAGGACTGTGGACCCAAAAGGGCTAAGCTGTCCTGCAGGAAACAAGCTCCAAGTGCAGGTGGGGAGTAGTAGGAGATTGGAGAGGAAACACTTGTCTGTATGTCTGGAAGCTGCTAAGGACGGTTCATTCTAGACTGTCCTTCCAGTGAGTTAATCCCTTATGTGGCTGATACCTTGTTAAGTATTCATTTATACACACACAGTATATAGTGTTATTTATGTTTATGTATATAGGAGACTGATTATTAATTATTAGAGGCTTTCATTTTTGTTCGATAATTTGGAGTGTAGCCTTGTGCTCCCTCGAGAGTGGCTGGTAGTAGTGGTTCACCTTATAGCTAGCTTAATCACACCATATATCACACATCCGGAGACATTGAACAGGCTGGCTCTTGTTTTTGTTGTTTTATTTAGGGGAAATAACTTTGATGGGGATAAGGGATGACTGTGGGATGCCCAAAGAATTATGGTACATGAACTCCATATCCAGTCCTGTATATGCACACTTGCACTGCAGACTATCCTTCTGCAGACTGTTACTCCTCACAACTCTCCAGCACTCAACTTGCTGACCATTTCTTCAGTTCTCTCTCTAGCACAGAACTTACAGATTATCACTCTTTTACTTCTCTCCAGCACATCACTTAGTTTCCAACCTGAAAGGAAATTTATCAAGCTTCTCTCCTCCTTCCTCTTCACCACAGCTAGCACGTGGTGAGGTCCACTCTGTATCAGCAGGACCTCAGGAACACCAACTGCAGGCCAGGGATCACAGGGCCCTGAATGTGTAGCAAAGTACTTGAGTGCTAGCCAGGCCTTTGATGGACTACAACTCCCAGTCCATATCTCTTCCAGGTCCCATCAACCTGCTCTTCCTCAGTGACTCTCCTTTCCCTAAAACTGGCTCCCAAGGCCTCCACAGACTGTCCACTATTCCTTTCCCAGCCTGCTCCAGCACTTTCTCCTCCAGTTCACAGAGACCATCACTCACCAAACTGGTGGATCACTTTAAAGTCTCTCTCCATGTAGCACCTCCACTGTTCTCCTGTTCCCCTGTGCAAATCCAGGAATCACCACCACTCATGGCTGCACCCAAACCTCCAGGCCTTAAGGTCAGCACCCCAGATGGCGGCGACCTCCCGGGTAGAGGCTTCCCCAGCGCCTTTGCTACATTTCCAGACCTCCACCCGACACTCTCCCCTCCCCAGCTGACCCAGCCCAGAGTATATAAAAAGGCCTGCCCCCTGCCAATCCAGATTGTAGATTGGTCAAGGCTTCCTATGACACTCCAAATGATGACACCTTTGTCCCACTTTCATTCTGGAAAGTTCCAGTACCTCCCAGTAGAAGGTAGGAGGGCTTGGTGACCTCCACTGTTGGGCTGCCCCAGTCCTCCCTGAGCCACTCCCCAAGCCCAGATCAAAACATTCCGGCCTGCGCCTACAAAACAACTAGAGACAGCGCTCAATGGATCAGCCAAAGTCACTTGTAGTATTCATATAAAAGCCATGTTTATTCATATAAAACACTGGTAAAACTTGATAAAGTCATTGGAATGGAATAAAAAAAATTAAAAATAGAACCGTGGTAAGACAATTAATTGATGGAGAAATTAAACTGGCAATTGGACAGTACAAATCGTTCCACAAGGGCATCAACCGAGCTGATGGAATAAAGGGTTAAACATCATACCAACGCTCAGACGGTATTTGGGGGAGGATGAGGTGTCGGCTGGAAGACCTACGGCGCTCCAGATGGAACAGCGGAGCCCTTCGCCGGTAGATCCCACCGCTCCGGATGGGAAGAAGAGTCGCACTCTCCGGGCATAGACTGTGAAGACCAACCTGCTGGGTGACGTCAAAGATGAAGCGTGGCCACAAGACCGGAACTGGAGAGGATCCCCAAGCAGCTGGTGTTGGCTGGTATGGCTGGCTGGTGACCTGTGGATCATAAGGAACCAGGGCTGCCGTGACTACATGTTTCGAGCTTTTGCTCTTTATCAAAGTCCTGGATGTAGGTCTTCCAGCCGACACCTCATCCTCCCCCAAGTGCCGACAGCTGCAACCTGGTCAGCATACCACAGCCGCCAGGATCTCTTCCCATCACCACCTTTCATCTCCATAGCAGTCGTGGCCATACTGACCACTGCAAACAGGTTCACTCCACCCAGCAGAGTTCTCCAGCTCCCCTCCAGGTCCACCAGAGGCAGCTCCAGTCTGGGTACCGCCTGAGCAATGGTATGATGTTTTACCCTTTATTCCATCAGCTAGGTTCATGCCCTTGTGGAACAATTTGTCTTACCACGGTTCTATTTTACATTTTTTTATTCCATTCCAATGACTTTATCAAGTTTTACCAGTGTTTTATATCAATAAACATGGCTAAACGTGACTTTGATTGATCCATTGAGCGCTGTCTCTAGTTGTTTTGTATGTATATGCCTGTCACTTCAGTGGTTGAAAGCAGCTCTGGGTTTTTCATCTTTGCACATGAGACAATTGTTTTTTCACACACCATCTTTTGGCTCTACTGCTTGTAGCGCTCCAGGTTATTGTTGCTTGAGGCCTGCACCTACACTCAGGCCTGACTAAATTCTACCTCACCAAGCAAAACCCTGCTAGAAAATGTACCTACACTATGGGGGCGCTACAGGAGGATAATAATTATATTTCCTGATGGTGACAGTGGTAGACCATGCCTGCACATTGTGTGTTTGCATGACCACCTAATCTCCACTAGGGGCACACAGAGGGGTTTATTTACTAAGGCTGGAGAGTACAAAATCAGGCTAACTTCTGCATAGAAACCAATCAGCTTCCAGGTTTTATTGCCAAAGCTTAAGTGAACAAGCTAATTGGTTAGGTTAGAAGCTAATTGATTTCTAGAAGTGAGCCTGATTTCGCACACTCCAGTTTTAGTACATGAACCCTAGTGTGACAACACAAGGGCACGCTTGAAAGACAGTTATCACTTGATAACATTGAAAATGAATTTAATGACTTTCATGGCAGGACCACCAAGAATGTGTTTAATAAAAGATAATTATTACATTTAGAAATATTGAAAATATCTTTAAAATGACATTAATGCTAATCTCCTCCTCCCACCCCTTCTCACCTATCCAGCACTTATTTTTTTCTTGCCTTTGAAGCTTCTTGCACTCACCTACAAGATTCTTCTTCTTAATCCTGGGAGGACCCTACCTCTGGTGGCCATGGATTTCCTGGAGTAAAAAGGATTTTTAGAACTGTTTTACTATGATCTTTTAAAGGTCTTACACAAGTGAAATTTCCCCTTAATAGGAATTGGGATTTTCAGGGCACAGATGATGAAATCCAATTATATGTGAAAAATATATATTTATTGTGATAATGCACTTGATAAAAACAAATATATCAAAAAGACATCATAAAAACAACCATGCAGTACTTATAGTCAAGTAGAAGTGGATGTTTTAGAACAAATATTCTCTTGTGTGATACGTGATGCTTGCCTAGTCGCCCGACATGTTTCAGGATATTCTCATCCCTTCTTCAGGGGCATTTAGACAGACAAGAACAAAACTTCCACTGTGAATTATATACAGGTAAAGGTTATCTTGACATACTGTAAAGTAATGGACAGCATACATATTGACAAATATACATTTTTGCATCTCCTCCGTTACCTTATTGTACCGTGCTTCAGCCCCCATCCAGTAGACAGCCACCCGACAAATCACAGCCCCCGGGAGGGTAGATGCAAAGGTTGACCCAGGATTGAAATTGCCCGGGGGGAGGGGCAGCAAGTAAGCCAGTGTCCCACTGAACTCCCAAAAAGTTTGGGCCCCGGATGAGACCCCCCCAACAGGAGCCAAGGTCACAAGGCCCAGGGCAGACCGGATTCAAAAACTCTATGGAAAAAGAAGAGCAAGGTCTTTGGACACCATCTAGGTTGTTTTATAGAAACATACTGTAACTGTGATTGACAATTTCTTTTGCAATTTGTAATTGTGATTGACATCTTCTTCTGCAAATATGTTCCAGGGGAAAGAATGGGATACCCTCATGAAGGGTCTCCATAGGGATCATGTATCCATAGAAACTCCACAATCAGAATCCTCCTCATTGTTCTTTCAACTGGGGAAATTAGTGGAGAAGAAGGCGGCCTTCTTCTGGTATAAGGAGGGGTTTGCCAGATATATACAGGAAGACATCAACCCTTTTGGGTTACGCATCCAGATTTTTTCCACTTTTGGAGGATCTGAATGAATCTTTCAAGAACAAATGGGAGGGGATTCGTCAGACATGTACTAAGAATATGATGCAGTTACTAATAGAGGAATACCAGAATAGAATTTCCCAAATAGATAAGGAAATATCTGCAATATATGTCAAACTTGAACCCTTCAAAGGTCTCTCTGGTTTTAGGGACCAGGAAGACAAAATAAAGCGTCGTTTAGACCGCATGACACATACAACGCTTGCAACAAAAGAGAAGAAATTCTGGAGGGACAAAAGGGCCTTCCAGGAAAAGAAAGCATATCGATGGCAACAACAGAGTAGTAAACCCAAGGGTAATAGGTTTCTTAACCAACCACAAGTTGATCAACCTTCTCTATCATCATTAAATTCCTAATTTTCTTCCTCTTCTTCTTTCCAAGAGAGAAAACACAATAATAAACAAAAAACTAAAAGGACACGGTCAGGTGACGATTCAGAACAAAAGAAAAAACAGAGTACGGAATCCACCCCTTTACAACAATCTTCGATTCTTTCATCTTTCCGCACTGCTGGTAAAGGTAATGCACCGAGTGTTCCTTCTATTCAACTGACTAATCACATCTCTGGGGGGGGTCTCGTCACTACTGCCACAGGTGCTTCTTCCTCTGCCACTTCGTCTATTTCACAGTCTGTGACATCTACACCGTCTTTTTCTCCTTTCAATCCAGACACCACGTTGAACACTTAACATCGTCAGCTACTTTCAATGAAAATGCTCAGGATGGACTGAGTATTGTCAACCTGTCCGGTGCTGTTTTTTCAGATGGTGAGATGGGCTTATTGTCCCTGGGTCTCAGTTTCTGTGCTGAAGCAGCACTGGACAAGTTTGAATTAATCAAGGATTTGCACCTTTTTGCCAGAAGGGTCCTGCTACAGAGCTATCACGTAGGCGGATCCTCCTTGGAACCACCTGTCAAAAGTGTCCCCGAGGAGGATATTGATGTACTTCTTTCTCTAATGGAAGAGCAGGACCCAGACCTTATTGATATGGTAGACATCAAAACTCTATTAGATGAACACATCATTACGGATACGACCCCTATAACACACAATAAATTACCCAGCCTTAAGAAGAAATCAGATAAGTTTCCCCAACTTTCCAATAACATTAATTTGGCAGCCTTTGTGGCAGCAACAACTAGGGATATTAAGAGATTAAAAACAAAAAAAGCTAGTTCTGACGTAGATGCTGAGAAGGCCATTGAAACTCTAAAAAACAGAAAGAACATCACAATTAAACCAGCTGATAAAGGTGGTAACATTGTTATCACGTCTAATGACCAATATCGCTCTATGTGTATGAAGATTTTACAAAATGATATATGGTACAAACCTATTTCAAAACAACTTATTGAACGCTATTACCTTGAGTTTTGTGAATTAGTCGATGCAGCCTTTGCTCAATCTATAATTGACAAAGACACCTGGGAGTTCATTCGGACTCCATTTCCTAAAATTCCCACCTTTTACAGTTTACCCAAGATCCATAAGAACAAGGTAGATCCACCGGGCCGTCCCATCATCTCGGGAAAAGAATCTGCTACAGAAAATCTGAGCAAATTCATAGACATGTATCTGAGACCACATGTGACAAGTTTACCCTCCTATGTGAGGGACACTATCCATTTGCTTCAGCAGATCGAGGGTATGATCCTGGCACGAATGCCATCTTAGTGGCAATTGATGTCGAGGCGTTGTACTGCTCCATTCCCCATCATTTGGGAATTGCAGCAGTGCGACATATCCTCTCACAGTCACATAAAGACGATGTTAAAATACATGACTTCATATTGGAGGCTTTGGAATTTATCTTGACACATAACACGTTCTCTTTTGATGGCTCCCACTTCCTCCAGATACAGGGCGTAGCGATGGGCACGTGTTGTGCCCCATCCTACGCCAATCTGTACCTGGGGGAGTGGGAGAGAACCGTATTATCGGATGAAATGCTTACCCCGCTGACAAGTTACATCTCTGCCTGGTTTCGTTACATAGATGGTATTCTTATCTTCGGGGAAGGCCCCTTGGAAGCCTTACAGGCTTTCATTGGAGTAATTGATAAAAACAATTTCAATCTTCAATTTACCATGGTCTTCGACCTAACTCAAATAACATTCTTAGATTTAACTATGCACAAGAAGGAAGACGGCAGTCTATCTAGCAACCGTTTTAGGAAGCCAACAGCTGGCAATACAATTTTACATGCGTCTAGTGCTCACCCTCAGGCGCTTGTGAAATCTATCCCCTATAGACAATACCTAAGGCTACGAAGGAATTGCTCTGAAAGAGAATCTTTTCTAAGAGAAGCAAATGCTCTCAAGGGGAGACTTCTGGCAAGAGGTTACTCACATAAATGTTTAAAACGAGCTTTCAAGAGAGCCTACAAGCAGGACAGATATGCCTTAATATTTCCACCCCCCAAGCAGACCAAACCCCCAATTACACGTCTCATCACACGCTATAATACCCAGCATCAGACAATGCGTCAGATATTGGGTAGACACTGGCATCTGCTTTTAGTAGACCCGATGTTACGACAGTGTGTATCAGAGATTCCAGCAATTACATACAGAAGAGCAAGATCAATTAAAGATCACTTAGTGGCAAGTGAGTTCACAGACACCTTCCGGAGGGACCCATGCAAACGACATGGTACATTCACTTGCGGGGGGTGTGCATATTGCAAATATATGAACACCTCCCCCAAGATTGTACTACCAAATGGCTCATACTATAAACCTAAACATTTTGCTAATTGTAAGACTGCGGGAGTAGTCTACCTACTTACTTGTGAATGTGGCGGCTTTTATGTGGGCAAGACGAAGCTGGAATTCTGGCGACGGGCGTATCGTCACGTCTCCACTATGCCCATCCTGACTTCCCATTGGGAAGACATGTGAAAATGACGCATAGGGGCCGTTGTCCAAGATTTAACTTCATTATCTTGGACCGGGTACACCCCAATGCTTGAGGAGGTGACTGGAACAAATTGTTACTCCAACATGAAACACGCTGGATTGAGAGACTAGGAGCTATGGCACCCCCTGGTTTAAACACACAGCTCAGCTTCAGGCCCTTCTTGGAGGGATTCAATTCGGGTGGATGTGAGAAGGAATAGGTACAGACGTAGGGTCACACCAGTTACTTCTATACATACCTCTCACTTTCAGTGGGCTGTCTATTCTCGATGAAAGGGGTTTATCTAGAATATCTCTTTGTTACAAGTTGGGGGTTACTGTCAGGTTATCTTGAGGTTGGAGTGAACAAATCCCTAAATATCTGGTAATATTGTGGAGTTGAACAATTGTCAATGCAAAAAGAGATACACATTTGTAAACATATGGAAACATTGAAATTATAGTATATTGTGATGTTTACTTTCATCAAGTTATGTTCTTAGAATATTGTAATGGAAGTGTTAAAATACCTCCTAATATGTTTGTGAATATAACAAGGGATAGAATCAGCACAATCTGTTACCTTTCACAGGGTTTGTGTTTGCCTTGTTGCCGGTTTCGTGTCCTCCTCCAGGTGGGGCCACTCGGGCGTATCCCGGGCGTGGGTTTGCTTAATGTTTCCACCCGACGCACAAAGGCCCACTCCCATGGTATGGGAGAATCCTTTCCCCGCCTGGGGTGGGCAGCATCCACTGGGTTGGAACTGGTTGGGTATCTCCATGCCCTTCCTTTTCCGACCACTTTGATGCGTCGGTGGGGAGGGCGTGCGGGACCGGCCTCCCACCCCCTTTTTCCCATCCCTCTCCTCTTCGAGGGGAGGGGGATTTGGGCTTTTTTGGGGGGGTCGGCCGCGCACGCCCCCCTCTGGGACTCCTTCTGGGTCCGGGGGTGTTGACTCTTCCAGACAGGATGGGTCCTGTGATGGGTAGTCCGATTTTCCAGGCCATGTCCCTCAAGTAAGTCAAATACTAAGCGTATACACAATTTTTAGATTTACCTGACAGTTCTATTTGCTGTCCACAAGATGGCGCATATTTTGTTTGCTTCTCTGACCGTGCGCACGTACCAATAAGTAGAAGCACATCCTTAGCGCGTATGTCAGACATCACATCCGTCGACGCCTGACGTCATATACGGCGGATATGGACATGTGGTCTTATTTAAAAGGCGCAAGACGCCAGTTCCACACCACGCCACCTTGCGACAGGCTGTCGCTCGCTGAACGGTGCCAAGCCAGGCCAAGCATTAGGACTCTTCATACAGGGTAAGCCGCTGGGAATTTTTTACGCAATTTTTTGCGCCTAAGGGCATTTTGAATAGTTCAAACCAGTCTTTTGGCTGGTTTGTTTGGATTTTACTAGAAGAGGGTTATTCCCTGGCCAATAGACCTTGCTCTTCTTTTTCCATAGAGTTTTTGAATCCGGTCTGCCCTGGGCCTTGTGACCTTGGCTCCTGTTGGGGGGGTCTCATCCGGGGACCAATCTTTTTGGGAGTTCAGTGGGACACTGGCTTACTTGCGGCACCTCCCCCCGGGCAATTTCAATCCTGGGTCGACCTTTGCATCTACCCTCCCGGGGGCTGTGATTTGTCGGATGGCTGTCTACTGGATGGGGGCTGAAGCACGGTACAATAAGGTAACGGAGGAGATGCAAAAATGTATATTTGTCAATATGTATGCTGTCCATTACTTTACAGTATTTCAAGATAACCTTTACCTGTATATAATTCACAGTGGAAGTTTTGTTCTTGTCTGTCTAAATGCCCCTGAAGAAGGGATGAGAATATCCTGAAACATGTCGGGTGACTAGGCAAGCATCACGTATCACACAAGAGAATATTTGTCCTAAAACATCCACTTCTACTTGACTATAAGTACTGTATGGTTGTTTTTATGATGTCTTTTTGATATATTTGTTTTTATCAAGTGTATTATCACAATAAATATATATTTTTCACATATAATTGGATTTCATCATCTGTGCCCTGAAAATCCCAATTCCTATTAAGGGGAAATTTCACTTGTGTATCAATATTCTGGGATGCGAGGCACATAGGGTTTGAAATTGCCCAAGTGATCAGTAATCGTTATTTTTTAAAGGTCTTAGAGTGTACTCTGCATAAGATATTGTGACAAAATATGTGGAAAACTTCTGGCCAGGTACATTGATTTCTTTTGATATAACATCAGTAATGTGTAACCTCACTATACCATGCCCAGTAAAGGGGGAAGGAGCTCCCTGGAGCTCCCTGGACATATTCTATATAGGATAAGTGTATATCAGCTGAAGAAATTTTTTGTCTTTCACAAAACATAACTTGCGTGTAAAGCCAGTTTTGAGTAATGTTTGTTTTCCAGCTTACCTCTAATTTTAAGCATCAAGCAACTCCTCTGAATTTGATGATAGATTTGCTTTAAAGGCTTTTGTGCATGCAGAGTTTCTAGCAGGAAGAAAACATGCCTGTTTCATCTTTCTTACACCTCTGGATTTAGTGTTGAATTTCACATCGTCCCCACTTTACGACTTCCCATGAAAATATCATGTGTGCAGTGTTGCTTAAGTATGCTATATATAATATTATTTTTAAATGTGCTTTTGGTGCATAGGCTATAGTATAGCATCTTCAAGTTTCATGCAGATTTTTCCCGGTTGTGTAACACACTTACATATTCTATACAATGTGTTTTTATTTATGCAGGTTTCGATCATGCGAATTGAGGATGCTTTTTAGCATGGCTATATTAGCAACAGTTTTCAGACAGAACAGAGATATACAATATTACATGTTTATGTTTATGGCCTGGTAACACAAGAGCTCTATGGCACTTAGTATGGGAGGGGGCAAACTGCAGCTTACAATTTTTAAATTGGCACACGGTGACAAACTGCTATTGGCCTTCATTAATAATATACAGTAAAAGCAGCAGATTGTTAAACTGAAAGCTAGTAGGCCAGCTTGCACTTTAAAAATTGCACTTTTTATATCCTTGAGATTTAGAGCTGGCCTTAGTAAATGCTTGATTGAAAACACCTATTGGTGTACTTTTTCATCATCTGAGGAACTAACAACTTCTGCACAGATACTCATAATGCTAAAAACGCCTCAATAGCAATACTTTCATACTGCATTTGGTGCTTCTGCTTTTAGAGATGCTTATAGTAAAATAAAAGATGATCCAATCCAAGTAGCACCACTACAGACACTGAGCCTCTCACCCACTGTGACCATGTCAAATGCTGACAACGGGGCCTGTCTACTACCCAACTTAACCTAAGATTGTAACAAACTGCAGCTCACACACATACTGGAGGAGAGACTGATTGATGCCAGCATTGGATCTTCGTGTGAGCCTTTAGGAGTTTCACCACCTGGCCTTCTCCAGGTGGTAAGGCCTACCTACTTACCTCAGGGACACCTATCACATAATCCAGAGATTGGAGAGTGAGAAAAGGAACATCAAAAGCAAGTGGCTTTCTTGCTATATTACAGCACTTTACTCCTACATACCCATGATTTGGGCTGCTTTAAGACATCAAACATCAACATACAAAGCCATTCCCAACTCTTCCCCAAGCTACATCACCAATCCTGTCTCAAAATATTACCCAAACTGTCCTCTCTGCTCCTTCCAAGACCTCCTGCTCTCTAGTTCTCTTGTCTTTTCCTTTCATGCTCTAGGACAATGCCATTGTCCAAATTTGGCCAGTGGCCTTATTTAGGCAGTGATGTCACCACTGTCCCCGTCCCTTTGGTTACATGGTCAGGGATTCCCAGTGACATCAGTGGATGTACAAGGTACAAGCACCCACTGCTTCCCTAGCAACCAGTGAAAAAAATGCTTTTATATATGATTTTTGTCTTCAGATGAACAGAGGTCCAAACAACCAAACTTCAGTCCAACCAAAAGTTCAGTTCAGTTCGGACCAAACCACTAGGTCATCCATAATGACAATTGACCAATTGTTTTCAATACACTCCATAGCCTTTTATTTGAGGAAATTAAACAAATGATATGCAAGTATTTGCCAGTCTTTCAAGGGGATTTTGATTTTGAGGATATACTGTCTAGGAGGATATGCTTTGTAGCTAGAAGAGCCCCACTGTTAGAGAACATTTTATTCCCTAGTTTATTCTAATCTAGGAAAACAAAAAATTGTTGGTTGAGCACAACTGGCATGCATAGGTGTGGCTCCTCCTGCTCCTTTTAGCTCTATTTTCCTAGGTGACCAAGATATTCTGGAGTCATATTCCCCAGAAGATATTTTTAGGATTAAGCAACTGGTAAATTGATGGGCTAAATATGTTATATACTTTTATCCCCTGTGTAATTTGTAAAAGGCAACATGATGGAATAACAATCAGGCCGTTGTGTGATCAGATAACAGATCACTTATCCAACGAATACAAAAGTAGTGAAACATTTTGTGGATCACCATGGATCTGGCACAGAATTACTTAAGATTCAGGTTATAGAAAAGATATCAGCCCATGAAAGAAGGCAATCGTTTCTCTCTCTTTATTGAGCAGTAGAGATGTATTGGATCTCGCTTTCTTAAAGGGGGGGCTGTGTCTTTTAGAAGTAAAGGCTTCAAATGCTCTACAAATGGTATCACAGTACTATACATTGTTGTATTATCTACAAATCCCCCTCTAATGTATGCTTTAGGGGTGCCATGGACAGCTGAATTGTATCATTATTGTCCTTGATAGAGTACACAGCTGCTGTCCAATCCTACAAAAAAGGCAGTCAGCTGACAGCCAGACTGAGGAAGGGGCTGGATGATCTTGGACATTATACAGTCCAGAATGGAAGGGGTATTGTATATACACCATCTTTTAGTGCACACTGTCTTAAACTCACACTGTGAAATGACTTTCAAGTAGGCGTTTGGTTAACAGAAGGGGAGTCTGTACAATTGTTTACTATTTAAGACAAGGCTGGGTTTTAGCTTTAATAACTGGGAAAAAATATTGCACACCTACTGTCATGGATCTGCCACCCGGCACAGGGGTCAACTAAGGGTTAACAATTGTGCAGAGTAATTTCAGTGATTGGTGCCAGGCTGCCTTATTTAAACACCTCAGCAGCACAGAGACTTTGCTGTCTGATCTGCAGCTCATACCTGTTCCTGTGTCTACCTGTTCCTGAGATCCGATCTGTTTCCTGTTTGACCCAGCTTGTTTGACTAACATTGACTTCTTTTTTCCCGACCCCGGCTTACCTTGTAACTATGCTTTTCTTTACATTGACTTATATCCTGTTGCCAAAACTTTGCCTGTATACTGACCATTCTCTGCCTGCTGCTTGTGTCTGATTGATCACCTGTTACCTAACTTAGTTTGTCTGACCACACATCCAGTGTCTCCACAGCTTTACCCCTTCCAGCTTCCTGTTTCCTACTTCCTGTCTGCAGAGCTGACTATACCTTCTGTTACCTGCTGTTCCACCCTGAGAGATCATCTTACACCACTCAGCTCTTGTGGTCACTGTTCATAACATTGGTCACCCTTTAGCCGGGGTTGTACGCAAGGCCTTCCCGCTGCATGTCAGGCTCACCCTTCAGGTAAGTGACACCTACAGAGTATGTGATTTACATGTACTAATATACATAATCCAGTCCCTATATACAAATAAGAGTATTTTCATAATAGTGCAGTCAACTTGCAATGAACAGTGTGGTCGCTATTTGTGAGGCTTGGGTTCAACATTGGGTTGAGTTCATGGTGAATTGTGGGCATTTGCAGTTCACCCAAATGGCAAGCTTAAAGTGTTCTAAACCCACAACAGTAAAATCAGTCTGTATATGCAGCATAGCATGCTTGTTACACTCCTCTGCATTGTGTAAAAAGGCTATTTTATCTTGTATGCCATAGATCCTTCCCTCCTGCACTGTCTATCTGCGAAAGAGCAGCTAACACAGACAGGGTAGCCCACCTGCACATGCGCAGTTGTGTATTTTATGCTGGAGAGCACATGTACTTGTTCTCAGAGATACCCAGGTCACATGATATTGACATCACACATGTGGGCATGTATACAGGCTGTAGTTGAAATCTCCTCCTACCTGATCTCTCTGGGAAAACGGTGCAGTCTATCATGTAAATGTGGTATACAGATCATCCAAAACGGTATATAGTGGCAGTATTTTGATGTAAAAAGAAGATTTATAAACTGTGGGCACTGTGGGGGGGGGGCAGATGAACTATTTTCATATTACAGAAATTAGTAACACTTTAAGGATTCGTTCACTTAAACATCAAAAGGAAGCCCCCCAAAGTTCATTGCCCTAAATGTGGTATGTGGTCACGTGACATAGTATGGTCAATAATCAGTAATGGGGCTTACAAAATTTACCTGCCCATCCATATATGTCAGCCTTTTTTAATGTGTGTTGGAATTGGAATAATTAGGGACAGTTGAGAAGGGTTTCCGTGATATATAGTTGTGCTGTTGTACTACCTATACAGCTATACAGTGTTCTACACAGTGCTGCATATTGCTACTGTTACACTACAGTGAAATGTAGCACTGTGAGCTATATATTGGAGTGTACACCCCTTTATCTGTATTCACTGTGATGTTACGTGCTCAGTTATTGTGAATTACAGTGAATAACATTGCAGTGTTTGCCACTCATTATAACAGTCCATGTTAGGGCTACTTTTTGTTTGTGTCGGTAACAACTTCTGTTGCTTTTTAACTGCTGCTGCCCCCCTCTATTTTTTGTTAATTTTGAGAATGAAAGGTGGTTTATTTTTAATCTATCTCTTATATCTCACTTTTTTTTTCCCAGGGTCAGAAGCGTGAACTTTTTGGCAACACAGGCAAAGCTTATTGTTGTCAGCAGCACATCACTACACACTATTGTGGTCCAGTTTACTGCACAAAGTCAACAGAGTGTAAGTGTTCACCAAAACACCACATCTATGTTATTACCATTAGGCAATCCCCGATTGCTGTATTGCCATCTTACCTAGGAGGCATAAAGTGAGAGGCACAGGTTCTTCATCTGTCTTTACTTTCTGACAATGGGTCTGCTATACAGCCAGAACACATGGAAGATGTAGTAGAGTGGATAACAAAGCCTTCATCATTATCCTCTTCCTTCTCCCAGGTGCAGACTTGCATAGAGTCATCAGCAACTGCAATTGTGGGCTCTTCTTCCTCCTTTTCAACATCTAATCCCATCATAGCCCTGAAAACTGACATTGAAGAGTAGTGTTGAGCGAACCCGGACTGTAACGTTCGGGTCCGTACCGAACTTTAGGGTGTCCGTGGCACGGACCCGGACCCGGACATTTCAAAAATCGTTCGGGTTCGGTCCGGGGTTCTGCTATTTTACTCCACGTGTTGAGAAGCTGCAGGGCAGCCAATCAACAAGCGTTTCACTGGTTTGCCCTTAGAAGCCATCACAGCCATGCCTACTAATGGCATGGCTGTGATTGGCCGGTGCATCATGTGACCCAGCCTCTTTATAAGCTGGAGTCACAGTGCTGCAGTCACATGCTCCTTGGGTTAGTATAGGGAAAGGTAGCTGACGGCGTGAGGGACAGATTTTAGCCATTTTAAGACCTGATCCTGCATCCTGAGATAGATTACTTTACTACTGCTGTCTGTGCTGTTGCTCTGAGGACAGATAGCAGAAATTAGAGATTTCACATACCGCTGCTTTGAGTTGCAGATCAAGCTCTGCATAGAACAACGATCGCTACGATCGTGCTCTACGATCAGATTGTTGGGGGAATTTGAGATTTCAAATACCACTGCTTAGAGTTGGAGATTGCAGATTAAACTCTGTCTAACGAAACGATCGTACGTTCGTACACAACGATCAGATTGTGGGATCGTACACACAACGATAGATGTGTATAAGAGAC
>BLSH010258953.1:527025-539414 GCA_018402905.1 Glandirana rugosa | reverse complement strand
ACCTACTACAACCCGCCTCCACCCCCCCTATATAACACATCTCCCCAATATATCCCCCCCACCTCCGCCCAGCATCACCCATAACTCTCCACAATATATCCCCTCACCTCCGCCCAGCATCATCCATCCCTCTCCACAATATATCCCCCCACCTCCGCCCATCATCATCCATGGATTTAGAAAAGTAACAGATGCTGAAATTTGTGTGAGATATTGGAATACACATTTAAATCAATCAGATTCTAAAGGCCAATAGCATGAAACCTAACAACATAAGGAATAGTTGAACTAATATAATGGCATTTATATTTCTACAACTTTTTCAGGTCCCCTGAAGCTACATTTGTTAGAAGTATGGAACTGTGCAAAAGTTTTAAGCAAGTATGAAGAAATGCTGTAAAGTAGGATTGCTTTCAGTATATATATTCTATTTTTTTTATCGTCATCAATTTACTGTACAAAATGCAAAGCGAGCGAACAGAATCAAATCAGTCAGGTCTATAATTAACCAATTATACCAAGAAATCGCTAATGATCATAAATTTCATATGTAGGCTGAAACACAGTCATTAATTGAAACAACTGTGTGGGAGGCTTAAAACTGGGTGAGGAACAGTCAGGCCCTGCTACTAACGTGAGGTTGTGGAAGATAGTTTCATGTCACAGGTCATGCACCATGGCAAGACTGAGCACAGCAACAAGACACAAGGTAGTTATACTGCATCAGCAAAGTCTCTCTCAGGCAAAGGTTTCAAAGCAGGCTAAGGTTTCAAAATGTGCTATTGAAGCACTTTTGAAGCAGCGCAAAGAAACAGGCAAAGTGTCATGGATCTGCAATAGTAATTCAGGTGCTAATTCTTTGCTTACCTCTCTGCTCTATTTTTCAGCTTAGGGACCGAGCCCTCACACCTGAATGATTAAGTAATCTCTTACCACCATGGCTCCGCCCACAGGAAAGAGTACTTAACTCTGTGTAGTGCAAGCCAAGCCTTGCCAGAGCATTAGTGTGTCTAGGCTCCCTGTGTATGTGTGTGTTCCTGCCATGTGCTTCAGTTTGTTTCCCTGTACCGATCCTTGGCCTGTTCTCTTGACTATTCCTGCCTGCCTGATACCCTGACTATTGGTATGCCTTCCTGACTTACCCTTAGCCCTGCCTGCTGCTTCCTATCCACCAGAAGCCAGCCATGAGTGTGAGCTGTGAGACCCTGGGGGCCGCGACGTGGAGTCAGCTGTAGCGAAGTCCATCCTCACCATCAGAGGCTCTGGTGAATACCTACTGGCTCTTAGACTCCCCACCCTGGCTCTCAGTGCAATCCGTGTCAGTGCTCCAGTGGCCCCGCTTTTCTGAACTATCCAGAGCTCCATCCGAAGCGGTCAGCCGAAGGGTTCTCTTCCTTTGTTGTGTGCTCCTAATACCAACGGAGTGCATTTGCCACCTGGCCTCAGGTGACCTGACAGTTTCCTCTGGCCATGGACCCAGCTGATGTGCCTCTACCTGCCAATGACCAGCTGAAAGGCATAGTCCACAGACTCGAGACCCAGGAATTGAATCAGACCCAGGTGATGTGATTCCTCCAGGATTTGGCTTTCCGCTTTGAACAGCTTCAGGCCTCCTTAGGACCTCCGGCTCGACAACCTCAACCTGCTGCCAAGCCTGCTGCTTCGTCGATTCCAATCACAGTTGCAGCCATGAACACTTTGCACTTACCAGCTCCATCCCGTTACACTGGAGACAACAAGGCCTGCAGAGGGTTTCTCAGCCAGTGCACCATCCTCTTTGAACTCCAGCCTCAAAACCTCCTGTCTGATCTGGCTAAGGTAATCTATATTATTTCCTTCCTGTTCAGTGAGGCTTTAGCCTGGGCTGTCCCACTGTGGGAGAAAAATTATCTAGTTGTTTCTAACCTATCTAACGCCTTGAAGCTCTTTCGGAATATCTTCAAGGAACCAGGTCAGGCTTCTTCAGCAGCCAGCGCCCTTTTACGTCTCCACCAAGAGTCATCTTCAGTGGGCCAGTAAGATGTTCAGTTTCGTATACTAACTGCTGAGCTGCGCTGGAATAATGAGGCTTTAGTTGCAAACTTTGTACATGGTCTCTCTGACCGAGTGAAGGATGAATTGGTGGGAAGAACCATCCCTGCTCATCTGGATAATGTCATCTCCCTCTGTAACCAAATTGATATTTGCTTTCAGGAGAGGACCCTAGAAAAGAGATGCCAGCACCCCTTGGTCCCTAGTCAGCCTGAGCTCTCCTCTCTGTGACCCATGGAGCATCCCCTGCCAGCTGAGGAACCTATGCAGCTGGGCCAGACCAGGTTATCTCCAGAGGAACATGCTAGGTGCAGAACTCTGGGCCTGTGTCTCTACTGTGGGGACAAAGGTAATTTTTGTGACGCTTGCTGCATCCGGGAAATGCTTGGGTCTAATACATCTGGAAGGTGGTGTATTGGATTCAGAAACATCGCCTTCATGTCTTCTTCTTTCTGTAGCCCTTCAAGTTGGTGCTTCATCTCATGCGGCCTTGGCATATCTGTATTCTGGAGCTGCCGGCAATTTTATGGACTGGGGAACTGCATCTTCTTTGAAGCTTACTCTTTCGCCCCTTACCACTCCACTGGTGGTTCCCCTCATTCCATAACAATCTTCACTGACCATAAAAATCTGCAGTACTTGCAGAATGCTAAATGATTGAATCCCAGACAGGCCAGGTGGAGCCTTTTCTTCTCCCATTTTAATTTCACTATTACGTACAAACCTGGTTCCTGCAACAGTCGGGCTGATGCACTCTCTAGGTCATTTGAAACTCTGGACGAGGAGCCCACCTCTGAACCTGAGCCGATCTTTCCAACCTCATGCATTTTTGCTAGGGTTGCCACCTCATTCCTTTAAACCCGAACACATATTAATTAAACAAACTCAATTGGTGACTTATCTGATTTAATTAGCCTCAGAACCTGTGTAATTCATATGTGTTTGGGTTTAAAGGGATGAGGTGGCAACCCTAATTCTTGCCCATTCTACCACTCTGGAGTAAAAATTTCCTCCTGGCATGGCAAGGGTATGGATGTATGGATTGGTGGGTTGTGAGAAAGACAGTGGGCTATTTGGAGGTATTGGTATGAGTCAGACGGTTGTAGATGTAGTTCTCCTGTAAGCTGGGCAAAGGGCTTAAGGGTCCCTTTGTCAAATAATGTATCAATCATGGTGTTAGCTTCTTTAGTCCAATTGGTTAGGTGAACATCTGGGATAAGGTATAAATTAGTCCAATATGCAGCGCTCAATAATGATAATCCATAAGATAGAGCCTAAAAAGGAGAAGGTAGAAATCCCAGCACCAGCTTCAGTGTGAATCGGAAGCACACTACACCACCGTGTACAGCTTATCTCCTTACCAGATCCACAGTAAAGTATAAACCAATATCCAACTCCTTGCAATCATCCAGGCAAGGGCGTCCACCAAAGTTAGTAAATACACTCCTCCCCACAGAGTACCTTCAAAGTAATAAGGGATGAAAGAAAATTATCCAATAGTGAAGCCCGCTAGGTTAAAACAAAGGCATTTATTTAGGTTGTACTCACATTACAGAAGATAAAAGTAGGCATAATCAGGCAATGAATCTAAAACCACAGTTGTCAGGGGCATGCTGGGCATGACGCAGTGTCACCTGGGATAAGGTGCTTTAGAACAGTGAGAGGTGCAGATGTATTAATGAGCGTTCCTCCAGGGAGAAGTAATTACTCTCCACCATGCCAGGGCAAAGGCTTTAATTGTAGGAGGGACATATGTTGGTATAGTTGTCCATGGGCATCTGCTAAAAAGCCAGAGTTGTAAGTTGTTGTGGGAAACTGCTGAACATTCCAACTCTCCGAAAAAAGGGATTTTATTAAAACTTACCGTAAAATTCTTTCTCCGAGTTCACTGACAGATGCAGCTCTTCATTGACTTGTGGGTTTATGCTTGTCCCACTAGGAGTTAACTAGGCAGGGAAAAGAACAGCTGGCCCCTGCCATGGGGCCGTCCTCTCTTCCCACATAAACCCTCACATAAAATAGCTCTTCAGTTTGTACACAAGCCGTACAAAGAACAGAGCACAGAGGGGTGGGTGCTGCATCTGTCAGTGAACTCGGAGAAAAGGATTTTACGGTAAGTTTTAATAAAATCCCTTTTTCTCCTATGTTCACTGACAGACGCAGCTCTTCATTGACTTGTGGGGATGTCCCAAAGCTGTGTCAAAAAGAGGGGTGAGTAAACGATAACAACTGTACCCAACAGAACCTCTGAAGGAGGCGCCAACGCGCCTACACTGCTGCATGCAAAACTTTGCGGCCAAAAGCAGCATCCGAAGATGCTAACACATCAACTTTATAAAACTTAGTGAAAGGGTGTACCGAGGCCCAAGTGGCCACATTGCACACCTGAAACACCAAAGCCTGGTGTCTGAAAGCCCAGGAAGTGCTAACAGCCCGGGTAGAATGAGCCGTGACCGGAAAAGGGGGAACCTTGCCCCGAACAGAATACGCATGGGTCACGGTCTGTCTGATCCAACGAGAGACAGTAGCCGACGAGGCCACCAAGCCTTTGCGCGGACCCTCTGTCAGCACAAACAGATTATCAGACTTCCGAAAGGAAGCTGTAGCAGCTAAATACACTCGTAAGGCCCTCACTACGTCCAAAGTATGCAACTCAATTTCCTTTGGGTGCAATAGACGTGGGCACAATGAAGGAAGAACAATATCTTCATTAATATGAAACAAAGAAACCACCTTCGGAAGAAACGAAGGAGAGGGTCGCAAGACCACCTTGTCCTTGTGCAGGACTAGGTAAGGAGACTTGCACGACAGTGCTGTCAACTCAGATACCCGTCTTGCGGAAGTGATGGCTACCAAAAAAGCCACCTTCTGTGACAGCAGTTGCAAGGAAATCTCCCAGATTTTTCCATAGGGTGGTTTCTGAAGTACAGAAAGCACCAAATTCAGATCCCACTGGGCCATCGGGGTCTTCACCCGAGGCGCCACATGTTGCACAGCTTGTACAAAAGTATGAATCAATGAGTGCGAAGCCAAGGGTCTCTGAAAAAGAACTGCCAGGGCTGATATCTGGCCCTTGAGAGTACTCAAAGCCAGTTTTTTGTTCAGGCCTTGCTGCAAAAAAAGTCAGGACCCTGGACACCACATAAGAGCGATGGTTATGACCCTCCGTCTAAGCCTTCCAGGTGCGGTGGTAAATCTTGCGAAAAGTACACTTGCGAGCCTTCAACAAGGTAGGAATCACAGAGTCAGCAACTCCCCTGTCTCTTAGCACCTGGGACTCAATAGCCACACCGTCAAAGCCAGCGAGGGTAAAGCAGGGTGCAAGATGGGCCCCTGAGACAGAAGATCTTCGCGCAGTGGGAGCAGCCAAGGGGCGTCTGCCACCATTTGTACCACATCGGCGTACCAAGTGCGCTGAGGCCAATCTGGAGCCACCAGGATTATTGGTATTCCCTCCACCACTATCCTGCGTATCAATCGCGGTAAAAGTTTTATCGGAGGGAAGGCATACAGAAGGCGGTAGTGGCCCCAGGGGGCCACCAGAGCGTCCGTGGCCACTGCCAATGGATCCTTCGTTCTGGACACAAAGGTCTTCACCTTGTGATTGAACCGAGACGCCATGAGATCCACGTCTGGTGTCCCCCATCTGCGGCAAATCTGGTTGAACACCTCCGGGTGGAGAGACCACTCTCCCTGGTCCAGCGTCTGGCAACTGAGAAGGTCTGCCTGCCAGTTGTCTACACCTGGAATGTAAATGGCAGAGATTGCCGGAACATGACACTCCACCCAGCGCAGTATCAGAGCTGCCTCCGCCGAAGCTGCTGGACTCCTCGTGCCGCCCTGATGGTTCACATATGCCACAGCCGTGGCATTGTCCGATTGGATCCGAATCGGACGACCCTGCAGCCTCACTGTCCAGTGAGATAGGCACAATCTGATTGCTCTCAGTTCCAGCACATTGATGGGAAGCCGAGCCTCCTATGCCGACCAAGGGCCCTGGGCAGACAGCTGCCCCAGGATCCCACCCCAGCCTGAAAGACTGGCATCCGTGGTGATGATCACCCACTGAAGGGGCAGGAACGTCTTCCCCTGAATCAACGCCGAGTCCCGAAGCCACCAGGTCGGATCAGAGAGTCCAGAGACCGAGTGGATCTGTCCCACCGAGCCAGGATTGCTCACTGAAGGAGACGAGTGTGACTCTGGGCGTATGGAATTGCCTCGAAAGTCGAGACCATGAGTCTCAGCACCCGCATACAGAAACGTAATGAAGATCGTCTGTGCGACAGGAGGGTTCACACTGCAGACTGCAGTGCCAGCAACTTGGCTGGAGGAAGGAAAACCTTCGCCTGCTCTGTGTCCAGAATCAGACCCAGATAATCCAGGTGACGGGATGGAGACACCATCGACTTCTGCAGGTTGAGCAACCAGCCGAAGTCCTGCAGCGAGGTCATTGTGATTCTCACATTCTCCTCCAGAGCCGAAGCGGACTCCGCTCGCAGGAGCAGGTCGTCCAGGTAGGCTACTACCGCAATGCCTCTCTGTCGTAGCAATGCCAATACCGGAGCTACCAGTTTTGTGAACACTTGAGGGGCTGAGGCTAGACCGAAGGGGAGTGCCACAAACTGATAATGGAGGTCTCCCACTGCAAAGCGAATGAAATGCTGATGCCGTGGACAGATAGGTACGTGGAGGTACACATCCCTGATGTCCAGAGATGCCAGAAATTCCCCCTGATGGAGGGCGGCCACAACCGAGCGAATAAATTCCATTCGGAATTTCCAAGCCCTGACATACCGGTTCAGGGCCTTCAGGTCCAGAACTGGCCTAACCCCCCCCTTTTTTGGGGACCACGAACAGATTTGAGTAAAAACCTTGAAACCTCTCCACTGGAGGCACTAGCACGGTCGCCCCTTGGTCCGAGAGTGCTTGAACAGCCCTGAAGAGGGCCTCCCGGCGTGTCTGCAGGAGCCCTAAGTTCAATGGGAAGAACCTGTCTGGGGGTAGAGTGTTGAACTCTATCCTGTACCCGGTGGACACCACTTCCCGGACCCAACGGTCTGGAATGTGAGCCAGCCACCGGTCTGCGAACCCCAGAAGACGTCCCCCCACCCGAAGCCCGGGTGGGGGCAACCCATCAGGCTAAGGAGGGCTTGTCCTCTGCCTTTTCGGGTTTGCACTGCCATTGCCGTTTTCCGGCCCCTGCAGCGACCTTACCAGGATGGGTACGTTTATTTGTTGCACCAGGGGCGCAAAAAAACCTCTTCTGACCCGAGGGGGGAGGCCCCTGTCTACAGCGAAACTCACGCCTCTGGGACTCTGGGAGGAAAGTACTCTTACCTCCCGTGAAAACCTTAATGATTTCATCTAACCGTGGACCAAATAGACGTCCACCCTGAAAGGGACACACAAAGGTACTTGAAACCTTGGAGCAAACACTCAGCCCTCTGCGGCACATCCATCAGGCAGCCGCATTCCAGATCATTCAGGAGCTCCGCCATACATTCAGACAGATGTTGCGCCGCCATGACGGATGCCAGGGCTGGCCGCAGAGCCTGCCACCAGGAATAGCGACTTTAACAGCGCCTCTGTCTGTCAGCGGGATCCTTGAAGGAAGGAGCCCCCTCCAGAGGAATGGTCGTCGCCTTATTAAGGCGAGCTATCAGTGGGTCCACCAGCGGCGACTCCCATTTTTTTCAAAAAGCTTTCCTCAAAGGGATAGCGAGCAGCGAACCGTTTTGACAGCGAAAAAGAATGCTGCGGACGCTGCCATTCACGATAAATAAAATTATCAAAAAATTGATCGTAGGGGTAAGCCTTGGGGGCCCTAGGGGGCCTGGAGTACCCACACACATACGCAGAAGTCTGCAATTCGCCATCCTGGCTCAATCGCAGCGTAGTGCGAATGCCAGCGATAATGGCGGAAACCATTTTTCACGTGTAGCCGCCGCCACCTGATCCTCTTCACCATCCGAGGGACCCAGTTCCCCATCAGATAGGTCCACTGGGGTCCCTGTGACCCCCGAGGCCACTTCCGGATCAGAATCCTCCCCTGAAGAACAAGGAGGAGGGGGACGCTTCTTGGAGGCCTGTTGGGCGACATCCGCCCGGGGGAGAAATTCACTAAAGACCGCCCGCAGCTGGTCCAAAAAAGCCCCTTGCGCAGATTGCACCGCCGCTGATTCCTCCTCAGCAGGTTCAGCAGTATAGTCTGTCATCGTTCTCCCCTCACAACAGTCTTAGGGACACACAGGTGAATACTAAAAGGTTGAGGCACCCCCACACAGCGCACACCACCGCCCCACAGCGCACCAGGGAACCCAGGAGGACTGCACCTGCCGCCACCAGCACCCACAGGGGAGCCCAGCTATTCTTGCTGTTTGCTGCCTGTAATCCTGGAGGATCGTCAGAAGAGCCGCGCCGTCAGGAGCACACAACGTTCCAAAGAGTAAGGAAAACATTCCACAAACGTTTTTGCAGAAGCATGAGGCACCAAGATTGCCGCTGTTGAACACTAGAGGCCGAAACCCATCTACAGGAACGTGCAGTACCGCAAACAGCCGCTCTGAGCACTAGAGGGAAAGCCTCGTAGGCCCAGCATGTCTGCGGCTACGGCAAAATGGCGGTGGCCCACCGCAAAATGGGGGCGAAAAATAAAACGAGCAGCGCCAGACGATCGGGTGCGGTGCGGGGAGGGAGGGGGGGTGTGAAGGCGGTGAAAAGGAGCTCCACACGCCCCTGCCAGTGGCTACACCGAAAAAAACTTTTTTTTTTTTTTTTAGGGTCGTCGGTCCCCCTTCCGCCCCTGAAAAGGGGGGAAGGAAGGAACTCTCACTCACCACTCCTGGCGAGCACAATGGGTAGCCACCCAGTTGCAGACCTTCCGCCCCTGCCTGGACGGTATGCTGCAGGCCAGAAAAAAATCGCCCTACCCGAATCGCATCCGGGGCTGGGTGTAGGTGGGGGTCCCTCCAGGCCGCCCGCACGGAATGGGCACGATGCGGCGGGTCCCCATACCGCGGGACTGGCTCGCATCGGTCGGCCAGGTTGGGGAAAGTACAGAGCCCATGGACTCTCTATGCCCCGGCCGGCTTCTTGATAGCAGATCTGCTTGATAGAAGTCAAATAAAATAAAAGTCACGGTCACAAACAGGACCGCAATTCCCCTAAAGGGAAGCCAGGTCATCTCCTTGCAAACTAGGCATTGAAACTGAAGACCTATTCTATGTGAGGGTTTATGTGGGAAGAGAGGATGGCCCCATGGGAGGGGCCAGCTCTTCTTTTCCCTGCCTAGTTAACTCCTAGTGGGACAAGCATAAACCCACAAGTCAATGAAGAGCTGCGTCTGTCAGTGAACGTAGGAGAAAAGGGTACTAGTGGAAGGCCTAAGCCATTCTTTTAGTTGTGTCAGGAAGGCAGCGTGGTAGTAGTCCGAGAAGTCAGAAAAGGATGAGCCTCATATAGATCTATGTTTAAGTATTGTATTATGTGCACAACGGGGCTTTTTTCCTTGCCAAACATATCTAGATAGTAGGGTCTGCAATGAGCGGAGATAGGATTTGGGGATACAGATTGGGAGGGTTTGAAACAAGTATAAGAGTTTAGGTAATATAAGCATTTTGAATGCTGCTAGGCCACCTGTCCACGAGAATTCATATTTGGAGAGGGAGTGGAGATCTTGTTCATAGTGTCTTTTTAAGGGTAAAAAGTTATTGTGAAACAGCTGTTTGGTAGATTTGGTTAAGGTTATGCCCAGGTATGTTATTCCTGAATCTTTCCACTGGTAGGTATAGAGATTTGTTAGTAGGTTCCTAGTCATCCCGTCAGTTCCTAATTCTAGAATATGCTATTTAGTATCATTTACTTTATAATAGGATATGTTTACAAAGTTGGTAAGGATTTGTTGTATTCTAGGAAGGGAAGTTATTGGGTTGGTAATCATAAGAATCACGTCATCCGCAAATAGAATTATTCTGTGATCGGTATTCCCCACTTTGACATATTATCCTTGTTTTTAATCACGTTTGTATTAACTATCTTTTTTATATGTACCTAATTATATGTATCACTGCTATAGTACCTCTGGCGGCCATAGGTGGGGAACTTCCTGCAGTAGGGCAGGTGCTGGTCTACTGATCATTATTGTGCCACAAACCGCCCCTTCCTCTTTGCATAAAAGCCTCACCAAACATGGCCGCAGCAGATGCCCGATAAAGGAGAGCGGACGCTCCGAACGCGAGCTTGCCTTGCCACATACCCTGACCTTCAGCCCCCCCACATGTGGACTCACTGACAGCTTGCCTGGCAAAACCCCTCTTCTGAACTGGAGCCTCGGATACCACTGGAGTGGCCAGACCACAAGGGATTCATGCCCAGCAAGATGAAAAGGGACGCCTGTGGCCACTAATTGTACTACATGCCTGTTTATCTTCACTAACATGTGAGTTTATTATGAATAAACCTGAATTTTACTAATCCATGCTGCACTCAGATTGGTTCCGCTCTGCTTTCTCCTTTCTTCCATCACAGAGTCTGCTTCTGCTCTGACACCTGGCCGCCTATATCCTGAATCAGAGCCATTTGTTCTGATTGACACAGCTTTGTGGACATTGCCCCACAATGTGTCCCCTTTACCCTGTGCTACTTCCCATCCCCCCTGGCTGTTTACCAGCTCTCCAATTATGGTCCTTATATTGGTACATAGATCTGTGTACTATGAGGAATTTGACTGTTTAATAGATGTTGAGGGGAGGTATGTGTTTTTGCATTGCTGATTGTACTCTTTAAGATGCATTATTGCTTTTCTATACAACCCACCTCCTTAATAATAATAACCACACCCTTAGGGTACTACTCCAGTATCAGTTGAGGTACCCAGACGTGCCCCTGTTCACGATTGGCAACTTCAACTGTTACCTTGAGCCAGCCAAGGATAAACACGCCCCTGCCACAGTGGGTGGAATGACTCGCCGTCCTGGCTTAAAAAAGTTTATAGAAGAGGTGGGATGGATAGATCCTTGGAGAAGGAGACATCCGACAGCCCGACAATTCTCTTGTTTCTCCAAAGCCCACTTCTCTTTATCTCGCATAGACCTGTGCTTATGCTCCCTAAATGCAGATCGCTACATTTTAGAGGTTGAATATGCTGTTAGACGTATCTAAGACCATTCAACTTTAACTATGCAACTGGAGGTTCTCCCTCCTTCAAAACTAGTTAGGGCCCCATGGAAATTGAAAGCGCTTCCCATACACCTATAGTCTCCCAAATAACAGAATTTTGGAGAGTGCATGTAGGAGATGTGAATATCTGCCACTCCTGGAACTCCTTTAAAGCTTTCCTAAGAGTAGAGTTGAGCGAACCCAAACTATAAAGTACCCCCTTGATAAAGTCACGTGATCGTGACGCAACGCCTTAATTACCTTTGAGCCTATTATATATGGAAATTGCCCCTGCGTTCCATCTAAGGGGCTGGAATATCCTTTTACCATTTGTGGTATCTATGGAGGATTGGATGATTTACACGGAGGATTGAAAGTGTATGACCATCTCCAAGTGTTTTATATGATTGAAAAGCGCATCCCCAAGGGGGATAGAGGTGAGCGGCCACCTGTATGCAGTGAAGGATTTTCCACAGCACAAACGCATATATTATCTCTTGAACAAGGAGGAACGAGACAGAGGGGTGTCTCTATCAGTCTGAAGAGTCTCCACATTTATGAACCATCTATCCCCTTTATTGGGAAATATATTTCAAGAGACTATATATGTGCAATTTTGCACGTTTTTGATTTGCAGTGTTGCACTATTTCGTATGAATTTATATTATTTATAGATAAAATTTGCACCTTGATATCAGCACTAAGTCACTTTATATATATGCACAGTGTACGCAAGATGGCATGATGCACTTTTATTTGTTTTGTTTTCTTTGCACTGTGTTGTTTACATATAGATTAACATTGACACAGTGTACCCTAATATTTTATTGGTAACATTTTTTGTTTGTGGATTTATTTGTATACATATTGCTGCATATGTTTACAGCGCCACTCTACTACCACTTTACATATCTGATTTTGAAGGGTTGTGATACCTTAGGAGTTTGGCAGCAGTAACAGATCTACATACAGTAGGCTATTTCTTTGTTTAGATACTTTCAGTAGTCAAGAAGGTAGCACATTCGTTTTTTCTTGCTTTTAGAGGGACAGATTATTGTTCTAAAATCATCTCCAAGTTGTATAGGCAAAGTTTCTTCCAGCCGCATAGAGAGCCATATTATTGTTCTAAAATCATCTCCAAGTTGTATAGGCAAAGTTTCTTCCAGCCGCATAGAGAGCCATATTATTAAAATCTTGTTATT
>BLSH010258953.1:489068-517560 GCA_018402905.1 Glandirana rugosa | reverse complement strand
GTAAAAAATTTTGTTTCTAGGTGGGTTCACACACTTACTCACCCTATCCAACACTTTGTGTATGTAATAGTTGGGTGTTAGAAATTGCGAGGAAATTTTGAGACTACTCCGACCACCGTCTACATGAACTATTTCTTGAAAGTGAAGTGTGTTTTGGGGAAACATGGACTTGAATCTGAAGCAAGACCACTCCAAGGGTCCCCCAGGCACACACCTCTCAAAGAGTAGTGTTCCCTAATCCCCTCTAAAAGCCTCTGTCCCAGTTTGGTCTGTCACAGTAAGTAATTGGAGGATATGCCAATAAATGTTGACCTGCTAAACCTTACGCCTCCCTCTTCATCCAAGTATCCTTGATGTAGAGAAGCTGATCCATTCCTGCTTTCTACCCAAGTGAAAGTTCTTTATCAAGTACATCTGCCACCAGCCTCATCAGAGTTTTAAAGGAGCGTTAAAGATTGTGGGTTGATAATGTATGTGTTTCACAACCTATCCCACTCATTCACACACTTGGGTGGATCTTTGTTTTAAAAAATGCAATCATATTTAATTAACCAGTTCAGATCCGTGCTATAGTCGAAAGGGCTACAGCGCGGATCTCAATTGCCTGGAGGATTTCCACGGACTCCCCGCACACACTCCCCGCACACACTCACAGCCTGCAGCAGCGTGCTCTCATGGTCACCGCACACTGCGTGTGCGATGTCCACCCGAGACCTCCACATATCACCTATAACAGCTGCAGAACGGGGAACCGCCGATGTAAACACGGCGGTTCTCCGTTCTGTGAAGGGGGACATAGCAGATCTACTGATCCCTGTCACTGGGATCAGTTAGATCTGTTATATCCCGACCAGCCCCGGCCCCTCACAGTTAGAACACATGCAGGGAACACAGTTAACCCCTTCACTGCCCCCTTAGTGTTAACCCCTTCACTGCCAATGACATTTATACAGTAATCAGTGGATATTTAAATTTCAGATCGCTGTATAAATGTCATTGGTCCCAAAAAAAAAGTGTAAAAAATGTCTGACATGACCGCTGCAATATCGCAGTCCCGTTAAAAATCGCAGATCGCCGCCATTACTAGTAAAAAAAAATAAAAATAATAAAAACGCCATAAATCAATTCCCATAGTTTGTAGAAGCAATACCTTCTGTGCAAACCAATCAATTTACCATTATCAATATACGCCGACTGCGATTTTTTTTTTTACCAAAAATATGTAGAAGAATATATTTCGGCCAAAACCCGATGAATAATTTTTTTTTTTTGATTTGTATTATAGCAAAAGGTAAGAAATATTGTTAATTTTTGCAAAATTGTCACTCTTTTTTTGTTTATAGCGGCGATCAGAAATGACGCAGAGGGGACCAAATACCACCAAAAGAAAGCTCTATTTGTGGGAAAACAAGGACCCAAATTTTGTTTGGGTACAACATCACACGACTGCGCAATTGTCATTCAAAATGCAACAGCGCTGAAAGCCGAAAATTGGTCTGGGCAGGAGGGGGGGTTTAAGTGCCCAGTAAGCAAGTGGTTAAACTCTCTGTTTTTAACAATCACCATTACACAGTGTAAAAAAACAACCATTTAAGTTGATCCATAGGAACTGTGTTCTGGAGCAGCAAATAAATTTAACTCTTTCCCTCCTGCAATCTGTATGTAAATGTTCTTCAGCATGATGCCCAGTACAGTGACAACATCTGCTGTATAAAAGTTCCCCTTTGAGAGATAGCAGTCAACACGTTGTGTAACTGGTGGCTCGCAATCCCAGCTATCATGATAGCTTGTATGCCCACTGATAATCAGAAACCAGAGTGATCATGCGATCACTATATCAACTATAGAGGCTTTAACCAATTGCCCACCGCGTGCAGTATATTTACTGTGGCAGTGTGGCGCTGTCTCGCGAATCGCCGCAAATAGACAGCAATTTACCAACAGGCAGCTAGGGGGCGCGCGCTCGTGCCCGCCGCACTCTGCCAGAGGGAAAGAACTGGTCCCAAAAAAGTGTCAAAAATGTCAGACATGTCCGCCCTAATATCGCAGTCCCAATAAAATTCGCAGATGGTTTGTAAACGTGGCAACTTTTGCGCAAACCAATCAATAAATGCCGATTGCGATTTTTTTTTGTTTACCAAAAATATGAGGAAGAATATAAATCAACCAAAACTGATGAATACATTTGTTTTTATATATTTTTTTTTGGATTTGTATTTTAGCAAAAAGCAAGAAATATTGTTTTTTTTTTCAAAACTGACGCTCTTTTTTTGTTTATAGCGGCGATCAGAAATGAAGCAGAGGTGACCAAATACCACCAAAAGAAAGCTCTATTTGTGGGAAAAAAAGGACACACATTTCTTGGGTTTGTTTGGGTTGTTTGGGTACAACGTCGCACAACCGCGCAATTGTCAGCTAAAATGATGCAGTGACGAATCGCAAAAAGTGCTCTGGACCTAACATGGGAAATCCTTCCGGGGCTGAAGTGGTTTAATGAGCAAGTAAAACAATGCCAACATCAGGCTGCAGTGGCATCTGCCCTGCCATTTGTTAAATGCTGTAATTGCCAAGTGCAGTGATACCTCGGTTCATGAACAACTTGGTTCATATTGAGAAGAGCAGTGCAAGTTGAGTCTTAGGACAACCTGTCCACTCAGATATTGGTTTCTGCCCCCTGACTACCATGAGGGTGGGCTCACGTGATAAGGAATCATGGAAAAGCAGTTCATATGAATTGTACAACTTTATCATGCCCTCAGATGATCTTTTCCTGGATGCACAGTGCTGTTTTCTGGCCCCTAGATTAGTCATTTAAATTGGGGTTTGGGATTGTTTCAAACAAGGATTACAGATGAGCTATCGTTTTTTTTCTTTTTTTTTTTCTTTTTAGATGTATATGTGAAAGAGGTCAGCTTAATGTAAAAGACTGTATGTAATATAGGTTTAAAATCCTTTTTTTGTACTGTACATACATTTCATAATTTTATATTTAAACAAACCCTATGGGTAAATTTGCCTCGGTTCACGACCAGAGTTGTTTCACATAGTTTGTAAACTGAGGTATCACTGTATCATTACAGCATTAAAAGAACATTACAAAATGAATTTAACCACTTTCCGACCAGCCACTGTATATATACAGTATCTCACAAAAGTAAGTACACCCCTCACATTTTTGTAAATATTTTATTATATCTTTTCATGTGACACTCTGCTACAATGTAAAGTAGTGTGTGTACAGCTTGTATAACAGTGTAAATTTGCTGTCCCCTCAAAATAACTCAACACCCAGCCATCAATGTCTAAACCACTGGAAACAAAAGTGAGTACACCCTAAGTGAAAATGTCCAAATTGGGCCCAAAGTGTCAATATTTTGTGTGGTCACCGTTATTTTCCAGCACTGCCTTAACTCTCTTGGGCATGGAGTTCACCAGAGCTTCACAGGTTGCCACTTGAGTCCTCTTCCACCCCTCCATAATGACATCATGGAGCTGTTGAATGTTAGAGACCTTGCATTCCTTGACCTTTCATTAGAGAATGCCCCACAGATGCTCAATAGGGGTTAAGTCTGGAGACATGCTTGACCAGTCCATCACCTTTGCCCTTAGTTTCTTTAGCAAGGCAGTGGTCATCTTGGAGGTGTGTTTGGAGTCGTTGTCATGTTGAAATATGGCCCTGCGGCCCAGTCTCCGAAAGGCAGGGATCATGCTCTGCTTCAGTATGTCATAGTAGATGTTGGCATTCATGGTTCCCTCAATGCACTGTAGCTCCCAGTGGTGGCAGCACCCATGCAGCCCCAGATCATGACAATCACACCACCATGCTTGACTGTAGGCAAGACGCACTTGTCTTTGTACTTCTCACCTGGTTGCCGCCACACACACTTGACACCATCTGAACCAAATAAGTTTATCTTGGTCTCATCAGACCACAGGACATGGTTGCAGTAATCCATGTCCTTAGTCTGCTTGTCTTCAGTAAACTGTTTGTGGGCTTTCTTTTGCATCATCTTTAGAAAAGACTTCCTTCTGGGACGACAGCCATGCAGATGAATTTGATGCAGGCATATGGTATGAGCACTGACAGGCTGACCCCCCCCACCCCTTCAACCTCTGCAGCAATGCTGGCAGCACTCATACGTCTATTTCCCAAAGACAATCTCTGGATATGACGCTGAGCATGTGCTCTCAACTTCTTTGGTCAACCATGGCGAGGACTGTTCTGAGTGGAACCTGTCCTGTTAAACCTCTGTATGGTCTTGGCCACTGTGCTGCAGCTCAGTTTCAGGGTCTTGGCAATCTTCTTATAGCCTAGGCCATCTTTATGTAGTGCGACAATTCTTTTTTTCAGATCCTCAGATAGTTCTTTGCCATGAGGGGCCATTTTACGGCGGGCTGTGCATGTGAAACTGTGGATGCTCTCACGCAGCTGCGGGAGTGTGCCTGCGGGTCCCTCGTGTCCTATGGACTGGATGTCCGCCGGCGACCCACAATCACAGTACACAGAGGAAGAACGGGGATCTGCCTATGTAAACAGGGCAGATCCCCGTTCTGACAGGGGACATCATGGGGATCTGCTGTTCCCAGTGATCGGGAACAGCAATCTCTGTGGTCTTCCAGTGAGCCCAGCCCCCACACAGTTAGAACACACCCAGGGAACAGTTAACCCCTTGATCACCCTTAGTGTTAACCCCTTCCCTGCCAGTGTCATTTATACATTGATCTGTGCATTTATTTTTTAGCACTGATCAATATAATAATGTCACTGGTCCCCAAAAAGTGTCACTTAGGGTTAGATATGTCCGCTGCAATCTTGCAGTCCCGCTAAAAATCGCAGATCGCCGCCATTACTAGTAAAAACATTTTTAAAAAGTCCATAAATCTGTCCCATAGTTTGTAGACGCTACAACTTTTGCGTAAACCAATCAATATACCCTTATTGCGTTTTACTTACCATAAATATGCAAAATAATATATATTGGCCTAAACTGATGAATACCTTTTTTTAATATATATTTTTGGATATGTATTATAGCAGAAAGTAAAAAATATTTTTTTTTTCAAAATTGTTGGTCTTTTTTTTTATAGCGCAAAAATAAAAACTGCAGAAGTTATCAAATACCACCAAAAGAAAGCTCTATTTGTGGGGGAAAAAAGGACATCAATTTTGTTTTGGTACAGTGCCGCATGACCATGCAATTGTCAGTTAAAGCAACACAGTGCCTAATCGCAAGAAAATTACCTGGTCAGTGAGGGAGTAAATCCTTTCGGGGCTGAAGTGGTTAAATACTGTAAGTTAAGACATTTAAAGTACAATATTTACTAAAACAGTATACTACATTAAAGCTATGTCCTAAAAAAATATTTAGGTGTGCAAATTATTCTGAATTATTTCAAGTTAGCACATGCATGTTGAAACTGCTAAGTTCTGCAGAACATATTCCTTATGGAATACAAGCATTTTTATATTTTAGCTTTGGGCCCGTTGATACAGAAAAAAATATGTCATTATTTTGTGACTTTTTTAGTTTAAAAAAATACTTTCTTTTGGCAATATTCTCTAGCTATCAGTTCATTGCTTTAACTGACATACTCAAATTAAGGAAAAATATAGTAAAAGCACCAATGAAAAAAAAAGACATTGTAGCAAAAGCATTGTTACAGTTTGTGTTAATTAGAAAATCCTACAAAGAGCAGCACCCTTGATCCCTCTTTGACAGTCCCCATACTAATCTAATTTTATTTTCCTGCGTAACATTTCAAATCACACAAAAGGGGTCTGTTTAGCACTGTTTTCACCCAAGATTTTTGCAACTTTCACCCAAGATTCACAGTTTTAACATAATATTCAGTTGGAAAATTAGTGTTTCATGCGTGCAAGTTGTGTGAATCTTGTATGAAAGCATTCAAATAAAATAAGCCCCAAAGCAATGGTTTGTGTAACAGATGAAACTCCACTGAAAACTTATTTGGGTATTGATAACAGCTTAGGAGTCCTTGTGTTATTAAAGCTAGGTTCACACTAGTGCGGGCCATGCGGCCCGTGTATGCTCGGACATGGCAGCCCATTCATTTGAATAACCTGCTGTGCCATGTGAAATACACAAAAAAGGTTCATGCACCTTTTTAAAAAATGCGGCAGCAAAAAGACCATGTGCTGTCCCTGCAGCCACATTTTTAAAATGGTGCATGCATCTTTTTTGTGCCACTCATTTTGACCATGCAGGTTGCGTTTTTAAACAGGCACCTTTTTTGTGCGTTTCACGCAGCACATCAGCCCATTCAAATGAATGGGCTGCCATGCCCAAGCAAACGTGGGCAGCACAACCCGCAGTGTGAACCAAGCATAAATCACTGGTGAGTCAAATAGCTCCTGCCTCGGCGTTGCACCTCAAATGGTTAAAAATGTGTTTAACCAGCAGCTCACATTTACTTACTTAGGCTGTATTTACCCAAGGACCAGAGTTTGACATCACCACTTGCAGAAAGAAAATGTTTAAAACTCTACTTTGTTAATGATTTTCTTAATTCGTTTTGCAATGTGAATCTTTCATAAAACAAATAGTAAACAAGGAGATTTTCATGTTATTACCATAGAAAAATCCACTGCTTTCAAAAAAAACATTGATGTCATTCTCAAGTTCAATAAACATACAACTTCTGGAACAATGTTCTGTGGACAGCTGAGACAAAAGTTACACTAATTGGGAAATACATTGGAGAAAACAAAACAGTGGTTGCCAACATCAAATCCCCATCCCTAGTGTGAAGCATGGTGAAGGGAGTATAATAATGTGCTGCTTTGTTAGACAGAGATGGATTGCTTGCAACATTTAGGAACAAAATAATTTCCACAGAAATTACATGGCAACAGAAGACTACAGTGTGCTGAGGAGTTTCAGACTAAAGCAACTGCACACATACTATACAGTATATGTCACAAGTTAGTGCTCACAGCACATGTGTAACACCCACTAATCACTCCTTCGCAGTTCATACATGAAAAAGTATGGAGGTATATGCTAGATCAAAAAACAATAGACTGATAAAATTATTTTGATATTTTTTAATGAAGTTCCCAATAACAATAATAACCAATAGTTAACTGAACAGTATGCATAATTTATGTTTTTATTGAGGATTTAATAAAAATAAATAAAAATACTTTTAACTGTTTATTGTGATACAACCAAAGTACCTAAAAAGTCTCAATAGGTTCACTCTGGGAAAAAAAATAAAAGTCTGCAGCTACAAATCCTGTAGCTGCTGATTTTTAACCCCTTCCTTACCGGGCACTTAAACCCCCCTCCTGCCCAGACCAATTTTTGGCTTTCAGCGCTGTTGCATTTTGAATGACAATTGCGCGGTCGTGCGACGTTGTACCCAAATAAAATTTGCGTCCTTTTTTTCCCACAAATAGAGCTTTCTTTTGGTGGTATTTGATCACCTCTGCGTCATTTCTGATCGCCGCTATAAACAAAAAGTGAGCGACAATTTTGCAAAAAAGAACAATATTTTTTACTTTTTGCTAAAGTGCAAATCCATTAAAAAAAGTATTCATCAGTTTTGGCCGATATATATTCTTCTACATATTTTAGGTAAAAAAAAAAATCGCAATCGGCGTATATTGATTGGTTTGCGCAAAAGTTATTGCGTCTACAAACTGTGAATTGATTTATGGCGTTTTTATTTTATTTTTTTTACTAGTAATGGCGGCGATCTGCGATTTTTATCGGGACTGCGATATTGGGGCGGAAATGTCGGACATTTTTTACACATTTTTGGGACCAATGACATTTATACAGCGATCAGAAATTTAAATGTCCACTGATTACTGTGTAAATGTCATTGGCAGTGAAGGGGTTAACCTGCAGGGGGCAGTGAAGGGGTTAACAAATGTTCCCTGGGTGTGTTCTAACTGTGGGGGGATGGGTTGGCCGGGACATAACAGATCTAACTGATCCCAGTGACAGGGATCAGTAGATCTGTCCTGTCCCCTGTCACATAACGTGGAACCGCCGTGTTTACAACGGTGGTTCCCCGTTCTGAGGCTCCTAAAAGTGATCGGCGGGTCTCGGGCGGACATCGAGTCTGCCCGACCCACGGGCACGCTCGCGCAGTGTGCGGCACGCGCGCCGCCGCTGCCACCTGGGGGCGCGCAGGAGCGTGCGCAGTGGAGGACGTCCATGGACGTCCTCCGGGCATTTCAGATCCGCGCTGGAGCCGTACTTTGGCAATAGCGCGGATCTGAAGTGGTTAATAAAAGGACACTTACCTGTCTAGGGTTCCAGTGTTGTCCTCACCAAGGTTTTGTTTCCTGGTGCCTGCATCCTAACTGTGGTCTTCACAGCTGGCTGCCCACTGAGCATCCTCAAGTCACACAGCACTTTGTGAATGGTCCTGCAGTCTTCCGGGACCTGTAATGTGTCCCAGAAGGCTGAAGAGAGGGAAGAGAGAGGGAGAACTGTCTAGGCCAGTGTTCCCAAACCCTGTCCTCAAGGCCCACCAACAGGTCATGTTTTCAGGATTTCCATTATTTTGCACAGGTGATTTGATCAGTTTCACTGCCTTAGTAATTACCACAGCTGATTCATCTGAGGGAAATCCTGAAAACATGACCTGTTGGTGGGCCTTGAGGACTGGGTTGGGGAACACTGGTCTAGGCGATCCGAGCAGAAATGGGAGTGGGTACCTGTCTATACTAGGTACCCCCCCCCCCAATATACACACACACACACATACAAATAAAAGAACATGTCAAATGTGGCAAGGGAGGAGGATTTAACTTCCCCTTTTGGCTTGAGTTCCAATTTAATGTTCTTTTTTGGTCTATCGGGAATGTGTCTATGGGATATTGGCACACCAGCAAAGGGAACAGACTGACCTATCCATATGATTGTAATTTATTCTATTGTATTGTATTGTAATTCTAATTTGGTGGTCCAGTCTCAGTAGAGAGGAAAACTTATTTTACTATGTGGCAAGTTATAATAAAGATTGCAGTCCCAGTTTGATTGTTGTGCTGTCCCTTTAAAGATAGGGGTGATGAAAAATGCATTACACAAACCTCCAGACTCATCTTGTACCTATCTATTTGCTGCTTATCCCCAGAATTACTTTTTACGGTGCTCAAGTGCCTGACACTATAGGTGTTTATTCATAAAATATTTGCAGGCACACACAGACAATGCCTGTAATGTTTTTAATATATGTGATTCCTGTTCTCACCACTGACAGTATAATGAATTATCTGCTATACAGAATTGATACAAAACTGCTATACAGAACTGATATATTGTTGCAGAGGCAGAATTCCATTGTTTACCTTAAGTGATCTTTAAGGGTATCAGTCCTGTAAACTTGTCAAAAAATGGAGTTTCATCTCTGCAGCATTGTATCAGATCTTTGTATCAGTTAACTCTCTGCATTGGCTGATTCATTACATTTAAAACGGAACTTGATCCAAAAAGGAAAGTTCCACTTGTTTGCCCCCCTCCTCTGCCACATTTAGCACTTTTTTTGGGGGAGGGGGTGCAGATACCTGGTTATGACAGGTACCCGCTCCCACTTCAGCCTGGATCACCACCATTCTGGCTTGTGTTTTAAGGGCAGTTTGCTGATATATGCTTTTTTTTTTTTTTCACCCCAAATAAAACTATTCACAAGTCTCTGGTGGTGCTGTGGTATTTTGGCAGAATTGGTATAGAGTGAAAGAGGTTTATTATATGAGGTAGTATAAACAATTTAGTTAAGGCAATACTGTCTTTTCAGGAGAACAGTGTGTTTGACAGATCTTTACAAAGTTTGGAAACTTGGCATTGTGAAGGTTATGTCCAAGGGATGTAATATTTATACCTAAGTAGGTAGGTTGAGAGAAAGGTGCTCAGGAGAAAGAGGAGACATGGGAAATATCTCTTTTGATTTGAGATGAAAGGTATATGGGAAGCATAAACACATTTGAATTGTTAATTTTAAATAGGGAAGGTTTCCCAAACTCTGCGAGAAGATTTTGCAAGACTGGGAGAGAGCTTGTGCGATTGGTCATGGAGATTAATTTGTTATCAGCATAAAGTTATATTTTATAATGGATGCCACCCACTATCGAGCCAGAGAGATCCGGATTTATTCAGACAGATTCTGTCAGGGGTTTGATAATACAAATAGAAAAGGTGTTCAACAATGATCCACCCATTGGATTAAGTCAAAGTATTTACTGCCATCAGGCTCTTGGCGGCCATCTAAAAACTAACTTAGTCAAGAAGAAGTCTATAAGCTAGAAATCTGGCATATGTTTTTATATCTGAAATTATGTGATATGGGTATGTAATTTTTTTTTTTTAGTTTGGGGCTTTTGCTTGTTTAGGAATTGTAACAATAAGCACTTCTAGTGATCCTATGGGGAGCTGGCCAATGGATAGTGCCTGATATGAGATAGAGCAAAGGTCTAGCACTAGTATGTATGTAATGCTTTGCAATATTCATTTGTAAATCCATCAGGTCCTGTGAATTATGTATGGGAATTATTTTGGATACTATGAAGGTTCAGATAGGGAGGCTTTTTGGTCAGGGAGAATTTTGGGTAGGTTAAGGGGGCTAAGGTATTTGTGAATTTGCTCCATTGCAGGATGTTGGAATCCAGGTGTATCTTTCAGATTATTGAGGGATGAGTAATAAGCCCTGAAAGAGTTGGCTATGGCTAAAAGATTTTTTGAAATATAGGAGAAGGGGATTTTTATGGTGCCACAAAAACAAAACACTATTATGTAAAACGATTTTTATTTAAATCCAACATATTAAAAAAATATCAGGTCAGCATACACTGTCCTTATTTCATAAAAGAACTTAATGCACATACAGCATACGCATACATGAATACTGTATCAATCGCAGAGCTAGTTGCTCGACATGTTTTGCTTTTCTGCTTCTTCAGGAGCTATAAAGCATGAGTAACATATGCGTACATTTAATGCTCAATCAAATAAGCACTGCTAAGGGTCCTAAAATAGGTAGGAGGAGGAATGCCAGCAGGAACGGCACCAATGGATTCCAGGGGAAGCAAACCATAGCCAGTGTAACTTGAGTTAAAATAAAATAGTCTTCCCAAAGGGCAAGGAATCAAACAGAAGGAAGGAGTGTTAAAACTCAGCCCTCCAAAAGGCTGAGCTGAAGGATGTGGCCATGTGTATGCAGTGGTTCTATTGACTGAACAGTGTGACTATCTCAGCTGACCCAATTCACTGGTTCGTCTCTACCCTCTGCTGTTTATTTTGTGACCATCTTTGGATGGCTGAGTTTGAACCCTCCGTCCTTCTGTTTGATTCATTGCCCTTTGGGAAGACTCAAGTTACACTGGCTCTGGTTTACTTCCCCTGAGATCCATTGGTGCTTCTCCTGCTATCACTCCTCCTCCTACTGGCACTCCTCTCCACATGCCCTCAATATGGGGGGTGCTTTGGGGCAAGGGGGCTCTGCCCCCACCCCAAGGCACCCCCCCATATTGAGGATATGTGGCCTGGTATGGTTCAGGAGGGGGGGGCACTTGCTCGTACCCCTCCCCTTTCCTGACCTGCTTGGCTGCATACCCAGATAAGGGTCTGGTATGAATTTTGGGAGGGACCACACAACTATTTTTTTAAATGTTGGCATTGGGTTCCCCTTAAAATCCATACCAGACCCAAATGGTGCTTACATGTTATAGTATGTTAAGTGCCATCAACTCTGCTCCAAATCCTAGCAATTTGATCAATGAGAGATCTAAAACCAAGTCAGTTTTGTGCTAGTCTGGTGAAATATACTAGTGTCATCCTCACAGCTGTAGTTAGTGTCTAACTATCTAGTGTAACCTGGGGGTAGCTCCGTAATGACCGACAGCCAGTTTATTGAAGCAAACAGTCCATTTATTTTAAGCAACCAAAATTAAATGACAGCTTTCTTCAGCCAAAGTAAATACATAGTCCAGCATCCTGGTATTGATAACTAAAAACAGCAGGCTCACCGCTAGTCTCCGGTCCCATGGCTTGATTAGGCTCCTCCAGAGTCAGGGTGTCATGCCGGCCAGACAGAGGGGTTCAGCAGCCTGTGTCTCAGTTGATACAGAGAGCTCACACTTGCTGTCCAGCTTGTGAAGCTCTCTCTCTCACTTCCTTGACACAGGTGCACTGAGTCTCTGCTGCCTTTCAGACCTCCCTCCCCCGGGTCTTAACCCCATAGGTACCGAAGTCCTAGCGATCTGGGTTTGAGACTCTGCAATCGTCCTTCTTAAAGGGACCATGGCTCCAATATTGGGTGGAATATACCTGCCTTCTAGGACACATCCCCGGGTGTCCTGTACACATCCCCCCCCTGCCTCGACGCGGAGGTGTCTGAGGCAATGTGGGACACGCTACAGTGTACCCTAAAGAGAGCATCTGCGTTCTGGTGTTGCTTTCCTGGTCTGTGTTCAACTACGAATTTGAACTCTTGCAATGCCAAAAACCTCCTGGTAACTCTGGCATTTGCCTGTTTGTTCTGTCCCATCCAGGTCAATGGGGCATGGTCTGACACCAGGCGAAACTTCCTACCGAGGAGAAAATAGTGTAGTGAGTCCAAGGCCCACTTAATGGCCAGGCACTCCCGCTCCACCACAGCATAATTTCTCTCGGTGGCTGTCATTTTCCTACTTAGCAAAACTATGGGGTGTTTCTCCCCATTGACCTCTTGGGACAGAACAGCTCCCAAGCCTTCACTGGAGGCATCTGTTTGAACCACAAATTCCCTCGAAAAGTCGGGAGCGACCAGTACTGGATACTGACACAAGGCTGTTTTAAGCTCCTGGAAGGCCTTCTCAGCCTTGTCATCCCATTTTATCATGACTGACTTTTTTCCATTTGTCAGGTCTGTGAGAGATGCAGCAACAGTGGTGAAGTTGGGTACAAACCTGCGGTAGTACCCCACGATGCCCAAGAAGGCTCGCACCTGTTTCTTTGTGACTGGGCGGGTCCAGGCCTGGATCGCCTCTACCTTGTTCACCTGTGGTTTCACCAACCCTCTACCCACAATGTACCCCAAGTACTTGGTCTCTTCCATAGCAATTGCACACTTTTTTGGGTTCGCAGTGAATCCTTCCTTCTTTAGAGAGCCTAAGACCACCTGCACTCTGGGGAGATGGGATTCCCAGTCTGTACTAAAGATGACAATGTCATCTAGATACACTGAAGTGTATTTCTGATGTGAGCGTAAGGTTTTATCCATAGCTCTCTGGAAAGTAGCTGGAGCGGAATGCAAACCAAAAGGCATTCTTTTGTACTGGAAATGGCCATCTGGGGTAGAAAAGGCAGTCTTCTCTCGGGCTTCCTTAGTTAAAGGTATTTGCCAGTAGCCTTTATTGAGGTCTAAGGTAGTAATGTGCCGGGCTAGTCCCAACCTCTCTATCAGTTCGTCTACTCTGGGCATTGGATATGTGTCGAACTTCAATACCTCATTGAGTTTTCTGAAATCATTACAAAATCGCAGAGTCCTTTTGGGTTTTGGTACCAACACAATCGGGCTCAACCACTCACTCTGAGATTCCTCAATGATATCAAGTTCGAGCATTGTCCCGACTTCCTCCGACACTGCCTTCCTGTGTGCCTCAGGGATACGATAGGGTTTCACTCGAACCTTCACATTAGGTTCGGTGACAATGTCATGTTCAATAACCCTGGTAAGACCTGGCAATCCTGAGAACTTCTCTCTATTCCTATGTAAAAACTCCTTTACCTGCTGTGTTTGTGGCTTGGATAGGGAGGTAGAAACTGGGATTGAATTCTCCCCTATTGGGGGCTTAGAACCAATCTCAGCCAGGGCAACTTCCTGCTACCGGTCCTTCCAAAGTTTCAGGAGATTTACATGGTATATCTGGTAGGGCTTCCTCTTTCCAGGTTGGTGTATCTTATAGTTAACCTCCCCAACCTTTTCTACCACCTCAAATGGCCCCTGCCACCTGGCCAGGAACTTACTCTCTACCGTAGGTATAAGCAGGACACCCGGTCTCCAACCTGGAACTGTCTGAGTTTGGCAGACCGGTTGTACACTCTTCTTTGTGCCTCCTGTGATTTTTTGCATGTGCTCTTTGACCAAAGGCATCACCTTAGAAATCCTCTCTCATCTGATTTATATATTCTACCACTATTTTATGAGGAGAGGCCTCACTTTCCCACGTTTCCTTCACCAGGTCAAGCAGTCCTCGTGGTCTCCGCCCGTGCACCAGTTCAAACTGTGGATGCCTGAGGCACTTCCCTTATAGCAAACATCAGTGCTGGAAGTAGGCAGTCCCAGTATTTACCATCCTGTTGCACAATCCTTTTAAGCATTGACTTGAGAGTCTTATTGAAGCGCTCCACCAGTCCATCTGTCTGTGGATGGTAAACAGATGTGCGCAGCTGTTTGATTTGGAACAACTTGCACAGATCGGCCATCACCCGAGACATGAAGGGGGTACCCTGGTCTGTAAAGATCTCCTTTGGGAATCCTGTCCTAGAGAACATATTAAACAATTCCCTGGCAATTGCTTTTGATGGAGCCTTTCTTAGGGGAATTGCCTCTGGGTACCTGGTGGCATAATAAAGTACCACGAGGATGTGTTGATGACCCCGAGCTGATTTCACCATCGGGCCCACCAAATCCATCGCAATGCGCTCGAATGGTACCTCGATAATGGGTAACGGCACCAATGGGTTCCTCAAGTGGGGCATCGTTGCGGTCAGCTGGCAAGTGGGACATGCTGTCCAGCTTGTGAAGCTCTCTCTCTCTCTCTCACTTCCTTGACACAGGTGCACTGAGTCTCTGCTGCCTTTCAGACCTCCCTCCCCCGGGTCTTAACCCCATAGGTACCGAAGTCCTAGCAATCTGGGTTTGAGACTCTGCAATCGTCCTTCTTAAAAAGACCATGGCTCCAATATTGGGTGGAATATACCTGCCTTCTAGGACACATCCCGGGTGTCCTGTACACTAGTAGCTGGTCTCCCTCTTATCCTGGATTCTTTGATCTTCCCAAACATTATTTCCTTCTCCAGTGATCTCTCTCCTGACAGTGTGACCAAAATAGGACCGCTGTAACTTCATCATTTGGGCTTCTAGTAACATAGCTGGTTTGATCTCTTCCGTAATTGATCTGTTAGTTGTACAGGCTGTCCACGGCATACATAAAATCCTTCTCCAGCACCATAGCTCAAATGAGTTGATGTCCTGTTTCCATTGTGTCCAGCTTTCACAGCCGTAATTGACAACTGAGAAAACAAGTCCATGGACAAGTCTGATCTTTGTTTTGAGTGTAATTTCTTTAGCTTTGAATACTTTGTTAAGAATCTTCATTGTGTAGCTCCCAAGTGCTATTCTGCAGAGTATTTTGTCACTAATAGTTGCTTCATTGTTTATGAAAGAGCCCAGGAGATTAAAATGCTTTACAATTTTTATCCTATCACCATCCAGCACAAAATTGTTGTCATTTTCTATGTTCATTATCTTCGTCTTATTTATTTTTTTATTTTCAGTTCTAATCCCATGTATGTCCCATGATATCATCTTTCACTTTTCTCAGTAACTACAGCACATGTTCTTTGCTGCTAGTGAGCAGCATTATGTTGTCTGCATAACTCAGGCTGTGTATGTTTCAGCCACCAAATTTGATATTGACAGACTCTTCTTCCAAATTTGCATTTCTGAAGATGGCCTCACCATATAGGTTGAACAGGTAAGGTGATAAGATGCATCACTGCCTGACTCCATGTTTTCCTGGAAACCAGTCAGTGTTGCATATTCAGTTCTCATTACAGCTTCTTAATTTTTGTAGAGACTCTTTTTCAGATGAGTTATGTGCTAAGGTATTCCTACTTGCAACAGAACCCTCCATAATTCATCATGATCCACACAATGCTTGGCTGTAACAGATGAAGCAAAAGTATACAGTGTGGGAGATTAGCTTGTGGAGATCACTTTTCAGATGTAAACATTCAACATGGAGGACAGTTTCTTAAAAATCTGGCGGCTTGTCAGGTTTATTGTTTCAGGTTTGCAAGTTCAAAACACAAACAAAAAACAGAAAACAAAACCTCACCCTCTGGCGCTAAACTAAACAGAGTCCTCGCTATACAGTGTGGGGCAGTCCCAACACCTACAAAACATAAGCACTGTGCAAACCTTGTTCTTAAAGTCCAAATTAGCACACAGAGCTCTCTCAGCTTTCTCCCTCTGAGATCCAGGATAGAGCCCTCCTCTGTTCTCTTCTTGGTCATTAAATGCAGGTGGAGTGGGGTTTAATTGGACCAGAAAGATCGGGCCAGAACCAGCTCTGCCACGGTGGCCGGCAAAACCTGGGTCCGACTCCTGCTAGTCGCCTCAAAATGATCGCATGCGAGGCGACAAGTATCGCCCGTCCATTGTGGAGCCTTGCATAACGTCACATATCCCCCCTCTGCTCAAGCCCCTTGGGCGGAGCAACTGTCCCCACCATGCAGTGGGCTCGGGAAAGACCATTGGCGTTATTTTGGAGCCTCCAAGCCCGGTGTTCCACTGAGAACTTAAACGGCTGTAGGGTCAGGAACCACCTAGTCACCAGGCTATTTTTCTCCCGGTTGTTACACATTCACTTAAGTGGGGCATGGTCGGTGACTAGACTGAATGACCTTCCCAGCAGGTAGTATTTTAGGGCCTCTAAGGCCCACTTGATAGCCAGGCACTCCTTCTCCACAATGTCATAATCCTTTTCATGTCTATTAAGCTTCCTGCTTAAGTAGATGACCGGGTGCTCCTCACCGTCTCTGATCTGGGACAGAACAGCACCTATTCCCACCTCAGAGGCATCGGTTTGAACCCCAAACGCCTTTGTGAAGTCTGGGGTCATGAGCACTGGCTGTACACAAAGGGCTTGTTTCAGTTTCTGGAAGGCCTTCTCAGCTTCGGGATTCCACTTAACCATTCCTGCCGCTCTACCCTTTGTCAGAATGTTCAGAGGGACGGCAATGGTGGCAAAGTCGGGGATGAAGCGTCGGTAATACCCTGTATTCCCAAGGAAGGCCCGAACCTGTTTCTTGTTCACTGCTTGGGGCCACTTCTGAATGGCCTCAATCTTATTGGTCTGATGCTTAATCACACCTTGACCAATAACATACCCAAGGTATTTGGCCTCCTCGAGACCTATGGCACACTTCTTTGGGTTGGATATTAAACCTGCTACCCTCCGTGAATCTACCACTGCCTGCACCCAGGGCAGATGTAATTCCCAATTGGGGCTGTGGATGACGACATCATCCAGATAGGCCGCTGCGTAGGACCGCTGTGGCCTCAGTCTTGTCCATCATCCTCTGAAAAGATGCAGGAGCCCCATGCAGACCATGTATTGGAAGGACCTCTCAGGGGTAGAGAAGGCCATTTTTTTCCTTTCTTGACTCTGTTAGGGGGATCTGCCAGTATCCCTTAGTTAAGTCTAAGGTTGCTATGTACCGGGCCCTTCCCAACCTATCTACAAATTCGCCAACCCACGGCATCAGGTATGCGTCAAACTTAGACACTTCATTCAGCTTCCTAAAGTTGTTACAGGACCGGATAGTGCCATCGGGCTTTGGGACCAGTACTATAGGGCTAGACCAGGCACTGTGGGACTCCTCTATCATGTCTAACTCCAACATGGTTTTTATTTCTCTCACCACCGCCTCTCATCTAGCCTCAGGTATTCAGTAGGGTTTTACATTTACACAGACCCCAGGTTCTGTGATTATGTCATGTTGTAGCACAGTGGTCAGTCCGGGTAGAGAAGAGAAAAAGTCTCTATTTTTACTAACAAATTCCTTAACGTCGTTTTATTGCATCAGTGACAAGGACTCCGGGGTTAGGGGTACCCTGTTCTTTTGGGGCATGAGCAAAGCCAATAAACTCTCCCTGTCCTTCCACGGTTTTAGGAGATTAACATGGTAAATCTGCTCTGGTTTCTTTTTCCCAGGCTGGTAAACTTTGTAGTTTATTTCCCCTACTCTTTTCCTAATCTCAAAGTGACCCTGCCATTTTGTCAGGAATTTACTTTCAACTGTGGGAACTAGCACCAGCACTCTGTCTGTGAAAGTTTGGATTTTGGCACCCCAATTTTAAACCCTTCTCTGGGCTTCCTGGCCTTGCTCCATATGAGGTCCATGCCAAATGTCACTTCAATTATGGGAAGTGGGACAAGGGGGCTACGAAAATGGGGTGACGCGGCTGTCATTTGACACTCAGGGCATGACTCTCAGTATTCTTTGATGTCTGCATACAACCCAGGCCAGAAGAATCTCTGGGTTATTCTCTCCTTGGTTTTCTCCATACCCAGATGTTCCCCCCCCCCCCATTACATGACCATGGGCCATATCTAGCACTATCCGGTGGAAGGGTTTGGGAACCACTAACTGTTCCAGTTTGTCCTCTCCATGTTTCACCACCCAATACAATAAATCATTTTTAAGTGCCATGTAGGGTAAAGACACCCCCCAATTAGGGTCCACAGGTTCCCCATCCATCACCTTCACATTTTCTCTGGCTCTGAGGAGAGTGGCATCCTATAGTTGTTCTGTACAGAAGTCCTCTCTCTGGACCTCTAAGTCAGGGACTACATTTGGTTCACTCTCACCGTCAGGGACAGAGACATGGTCTGGGACATTAGCCACCTGTTGGGAGCTATCTTCCGCCTCCTCCAGCTCCCCAGCCATTACAGGAAAAGGAAGAGGGTCTCTTTCTTCCTCGGTCCTGCCACCAACCTCTCCTTCCGTTTGGCAAAAAGGGTCTGGTGAGATCTCCCGTGCCTCCTCAGCAGGTCTTTCCTCCAGGCCCTCTGTGCCTTCTCACAACCTCCAAAAATGGTAAAAATCCCTCCCCACTAGGGCTTCATGAAGCAGAGTAGTTACCACTCCCACTGAATGGGTCACTCTGCCGCAAGGGGTGTCAATCTCGACCAGCGCCATCTGATAGTCAAGAGTGTCCCCATGGATGCAGATGACCTTGACAGTGCTGGGTGTAACCTGGCTGGATTTACACAGCTGCTTTTGACCAATGTTATCACACTACCACAGTCAACCAGCGCAGTGAATGGTTTCCCGTCAGTAGGAATCACACACATTTGCTTCTCTATGCAACTTGAGCATGATGCTATACATGTGACCTGTGAAAAAAGAGGAATGCATCTTTTCATGTAAGCATTATCACATTGCATGGGTTCATCATTCAAGGGACAATTGGCAGCAATATGTCCCAATGCATGGCATCGGTAGCACTGTATGTGTTCTACACCCAGTCCTTTTATACAGTATTACACTAAGTTTGCCCATTTTAACTTTGAGGAAACTGGCTCCAAGTGATCCTGTTAAGAACCCCGCTCTTTAAGGCGACAACAGTCTGCTATACAGCCATTAACAGCAGAAAAAGCCTGTTGGACCCCAGACTGAAAAGCTGGTGGTCACCGATTTCTGGTGAGTAGGAAAGGAGAGGGGGAGAGTGACACAGAGCACGCGTGGAGTGGTTTTCATCACTGAAGCACTTTTCTTGTAGAACTGAAGCACCAAGCACTTTATATGTATTTGGACTGTTGTGAACTATCATTTATTGCTAACACTAACATTTGATGGATTTAACATTTAGTGCAAATTATTGGATCACTGGATGAGCACTTTAACTTTATATCTTTTTCGTTTAGTTATTTGTATGAGTGGAAGCACTGTTTTTATTCACGTTAACGGTTGGTGCTTTATTTTGGGGCACAAGTGATTGTGTCACAAGATAAGGATTTTAGCATGTCATTCTTTATTGATTGACATATTACAACCTCTTTCTCTTTTTGTATTATTTTTGTTTGTATATATACTTTTATCCTGCACCTGCATGATAGTGGTCACACCACACTGTGTTTATTGCACTTCACCTAATAAGGTCCTTTTTTTGCCTATGGTAGTGGCCGAGGGAGGCTGCCAGCGCTGTGTTCTTTCAATCTTTTCCATATCAAAGGGTGGGGAAAATTTCCCTTCTTCTATAAGCATAGCAGCTGCAGCAAACATCTCACTTTAGGAAATATTTTACTACACATCAGCACAGGTTGGGTATTTTAATACTATTTATTAGACCAGTACATCTAATTGGCAGCAATATGTCCCAATGCATGGCATCGGTAGCACTGTATGTGTTCTACACCCAGTCATCTCAAGGGTCCCCAAGACCTTCCTGGCTTCTTTGGCCAGTCTCCAGGTCTAGAGCCCCCAGTCTCTTTAACCGTATCAGTTTTATCAAATTTTTCCACCCCACTGAACCTTGGGGCAGTCTTACCTGGTCCGCTGGGCAATCTTTCATCTCTAGAGACATTGGAGTGGGGTGTAGATGGGCACAAAAATTCCTCAACAGCTGTGTATCTCTCCACAAGGTCCACCGGTTGGCTTGAAGTTTTGGGGTCCCCATGGCTGACCCATTTCCTCAAGGCAGCAGGGAGTGCCCATAAATAGCGGTCCATGACCACGTGCTCCATAATCTGGGGAGCTAGCAAAGTCTACGCTGTAGCTATTTTCTGGTAAGGTTAACTAGGTCGAACATCTGCGAACGGGGTGGCTTGTCGGCGCGGTATGTCCACTGATGCACGCGTTGGGCCCAGACTGCCATGGTGACCCCCATGCGTGTGAGTATATTTGCCTTTAGAGTCTCATAGTCCTGGGCCTTATCTATTTCCAGATTGAAATAGGCTTTTTGGGGTTCACCAGTCAAGAATGGTGCTAGCAGTCCTGCCCACTGTTCTTTTAGCCATCCTTCACAAAGAGCGACTCTTTCAAAGGTCGTGAGGTATGCCTCCACATCATCCACAGGTGTCATCTTCTGCATGTGGTAAGAAGTGCGTACCAACTTTGGTTCCACTGTCATGTTAGGTGCGGGCCCCTTTTTTAACTCCAGCAGGGCCTCTGCAAACTGTTGGTCCCTCTCCTGTTGAGCCGCTTGTTGTGCTGCAATAGCCTGGCAACTCTCCTCTCGCTGAGCTGCAGCGGCCCCTGGGACCAGGAGGTTGGTTTCCTGCAGAGCTGCGTGTTGTGCTGCAGTGGCCAGGCGACTCTCCTCTTGCTGAGCTGCAATGGCCTGGCGACTCTCTTTTTGCTGAGCAGCAGCCTCTGTGACCTGTCGGTTTGTTTCCCGTTTGGCTGCATTGGCTTGCAGCAGGGCCTTCAACATTTCCTCCATCTTTGAATGTTGCTGCATCCTCCACCACCTGTGGGAGATTAGCTCGTGGGGATCACTATTCAGATGTAAACATTCAACATAGAGGACAGTTTCTTAAAAATCTGGCGGCTTGCCAGGTTTATTGTTTCAGGTATGCAAGTTCAAAACACAAACAAAAACAGGAAACAAATCCTCACCGTCTGTCGCTAAACTAAACAAAAAAGGTCCTCTCTATACAGTGTGGGGCTGTCCCCGACACCCACAAAGCATAAGCACAATGCAAACCTTGTTCTTAAAGTCCAAATTAGCACACAGAGCTCTCTAAGCTTTCTCCCTCTGAAATCCAGGATAGAGCCCTCCTCTGTTCTCTTCCTGGTCATTAAATGCAGGCGGAGAAGGGTTTGAGTGGATCAGAAAGACCGGGCTGGAAACAGCTCTGCCACGGTGGCCGGCAAAACCTGGGCCAGACTCCCGCTAGTCACCTCAAAATGATTGCATGCGAGGAGAAGTATTGCCCGTCCATTGTGGTGCCTCGCATAACGTCACAACAGCCTTTGATATTCTTTGCTCTTTTCTAATATCCATCTAACATTGGCAATAATGTCTCTTGTTCATCGACCTTCTCTGAACCCAGCCTGACCTTCAGGCAATTCTCATTCAAACGTATGATTGTATCTTCTTTGTATTCTCTGTATTATTCTTATCAATACTAGCATTGCCTTTCTTCAGTATAGGAATGAACAGTGATCTTCTTCAGTCGATTGACCATGTTTTTTCCTTCCAAATCTATTGATGGAATTGAGTAAGAGCCATGATAGCACCTTCAAAGCCTCTGCTTAACTCAATTGCTCAATAGTTCTTACATATCAGCAGTTTATTCTTGCATAAGTGAGTCTCTAGTACACAGAGTACATTGTAGCCTTTGTAGCCTTTCCATAATGAGGACCATTCATAGGGGTTATTGAGCCCTTTCATATTTAATCATGGTACAAAGTGGAAATATATGCTCTGAGGTGCCCTAAAGGAGCCCACATACATAATTTCATATGGCAGCATACAGTAGTAACATGATATACAGCATAAAACAGTAATCGTGCCTCAATCAGGTGAGACCATACATATTGACAATTAAGATAAGCATCCAAATATGCTAGAAAACAGTAAGAATGGACTAAGAGGTATATTGAGGTATGTAACCCATAACATAAGGGGACCTTTAGTGGCACATTGTGAAAAGTGCATTTAGAGCTCAAGATTCTCAGGTATATGTGTCCTCAGACTAGTTTCTGGTCAAGTTGAAGGTAAAATGTTGTTGTGGGGGGAAGATGGGGATATTGGCAGAGGTCCCTTAAGCTGGAAGTTATCTGATACCATAATTGTCCCTTATTTGTCAATATGGGTACCATTTTGTTATAATATGAAATGGTTGGATAGCCCCATTTGTAGGAGATTTTCATTGTGCAATACATCAGTGAAACATTTAAACTTCCCCCTCTTTTGAGTAGTGAGTGTGGAAATATCAGTAAACTGTGAAATGTGAGCATATGGCTCTGGTGGGTATCTGCTTTCCCATATGCAGACAAGAGACCTTCTTTCATAAGAAAAAAGTGTACCCTGGCAAGCAAATCTCTAGGTGCAGTTGCTTGCAGATGTTTAGTTTTGGCAAACTTGTGTGCTCTGTCAATGATAAGATCTTGTGGATAATGTAATGTTAAGGCCTCATGCACACAGGACGTTTTTTGACTGTTTTACAGCAGCTGTTTTTAGCTGCAGACGTTATTTACTACATTCAAACCCTCCATCATGTTATCCTATGTGTTCATGCACACACAGGCTGTTATCAACTGTTTTTAGCAGTGACGTTTTTGAGCTGTAAAAAACCCAAGACCAGAGCGTTCTGACAGGCGTTTTTCAGCTGTACAAACGCTCAAACGCTCAAAAACGCTCAACAATGCACAAAAACGCCACTAACCATCGATCCCCAATGTTTTTGGATGTTTTAGATCAATTGAGATAAAAAAAAAAGCTCTGGCCCTTTAAAAACACGAAAAACGAGCAAAAACACTGGTAATATAACGCTGATATAAGCTGAAAAAAATCACTGATAAGTTACTGACATTTTTAGGACTTTTTTTAACATCCTGTGTGCATGAAGCCTAAGACCCCTTTCACACCAAGGATGCTCAATCTCATCTCAACGGATGCTTTCACACCGAGGCTTTGCGCTTGCAAGGCGTTGCTAAAAGTCCTTCAAGCAGAATCTTTTCAGCTTGTTTTGTGCTCCCAAAATAGCTTTTCAAAAACCCCCATGTCCATTGAAAATAATGGTTAAGCGCTTAAAAAAGGCTTGAAAAGCGCATGAAATGTGTACTAAGAGTGTGGAAAGGTCACATGATTGAAACACAAACGCTTGAAAAGTGCTTGAAAAGCGCTTAAAAAACGCCATTAGAGGGGTGCTATTTATAGCGCTAACGTTTCAAAAGCGCGGCAAAAACACACACTAAAATCATGGCGTTTTACAGGATTTTACAGGCTTTTTTCCAACGCCTTGGTGTGAAAGGAGCCTAAGGCCCCTTTCACACTGAGGCGTTTGAAAAACGCGTGCAAAAAATCAAGCGTTATTACAGCGTTTTTGCCGTGTTAGTGCTGTAATTAACGCTAACGCCCAGGTGTTTTTCAAGCGTTTTTCATGCGCTTTTGAAACGCTGGCATTAAATAAATAGCACATCCCCCTACATTACATCCTGTTTACTTCCTGGTATTTTGACCTTTCCACAACCTCTGGGCATTTTGCTGATGCTTTTAATGCGCTTTTAGCGTGCTTTACACTCATTTTAATGTATATGAGTGTTTTTAATGAATAAGCACAAAAGATCATTCTTGCAGGACTTTTTTTAAACGCGGCACCAGCGCGACGCCCCAGTGTGAATAGGTACATTGGAATGAATGAGGAGCTTTTTAGAAGCGTTTTGTAAGCGCTATTTTTAGCACAAATACACTAGTAATGCGCCTCAGTGTGAAAGGGGTCTAAGAGTTCAATAGTTGCTGGAAATAGCAGGTTAGTTCAGCTGGGGTGACCGATTCAGGAATCCCCTTAGCTTAGTTTTGTGCAAACAATTCCAAATCTCTTTATGGAGTGATAGAAGCATTTGTTTAATGATGTGAGCAGAAGCTAGTGTATCTGGAGCAAGGAGTTCCTCTAGTAAGTTAAGGGACTCAGCATGCTTCTTTGTACATGTGGACAGTGTAATGACTTATTTTCTACCTACAGGTTCTTTGTTGTAGAGGGATTGCAGTGGCAAAGTTGCAGAGCAAGTCGTTCACAAGAGACATTCGGTTAGCCGGTGTTTCAGCTGTAGCAGCCATGAAGTGTGTTCCTACGGGGGACTGTGTGTCTTAAGACAGGGCACTCTAGCTGAGTTCCGGCACCATTGTGGATTTCTTTCATGTATGGGTTAGGGAAGAAATCTATAAGCCTTCTGGGTCCTTTGGTGCTATTTTTCTCGTTGGTCATGACCCCAGGGTTCAAGGAGTTGATCCGGGATGAAGGTGGCAGAAATTTCTGCAAGTTACTGGTCTGAGCAAGATGTGGAGCTCCCAGATCAGGTGGCCATTAACTTTCTTGTCTTGTAACTGCATTATAATTTTTTTATAAACAGACCTCATATATACAGGCAGCAGGAGTGGGGGTGGGGGGTTGTAAGAATAGGTGGTTGATCCGAATTTTTACTGCCCCCCCGATCATACACCTACAACCTAACATGGCAACCAGAGGGGTTTGTGTACAGCACTGCCTGCCAAACTTGCCCATTGAAGTCAATGGGAACGTGCCACAACTTGCCTGGCAGTTACATCTCAATATTTTAATGCAAATCCCCCTTCAGCCAAAAAAATGGGGTTTTAATACGTTTAAATTGAATTGTGTAGAGATATTTTATTTGTTATTTAATACTCGGGAGAGATAGGTAAAGTAACGTTACAAAGAAAAATATTTTATCATGACTTTTGGTGAAAGCTACCAGACATTCTTCTCTGGTCTGCAAAGGCTGGCATGCCTATTAAATTGAGCATACATTTTAAATTACTCCCTTTTGTATAAAGTTACAAATAGCCTTTAGCCTACTTTATAATCCACAAACATTACACACTGCTTATTCATAAATTATATAAATGCTTATTCATATATTTTTTTTGTTGTAATTTCTTGTCTTTTATTAGCACAGATACTTTAACTGCGCTACAAAGAACCACTGATTTAACATACTTTATCCAAAATAGGATATTGAGTGAAGAGATTGTATTGCTCACCAGTGTTCACATGACACTATAGACCAGCTGCATGTCTTGAGTGGCAGAAGCACAAGGAAAGCACTAAGAAGCACTAAGCTTTGACAACTAAGCTAGCCACATGAATCATCAAACTGATCTCACTTCCTGCAGAGTCACAGCAGTCATTATTTAGTGACTTTCTTTCCTTATAGCTGTAGAAACCGCATCCTATATTTAACAAGAAAAATATATCCCACGTTTACTAGTCATGGCTACTGGCAGGCGTTTATTTTTATTAAAAGGATGTTTCTGTGTCTGGAATTAATTCATGAAGATTCCCCTCATATTCAGATTGCTGAAAGGGTTTGCGGGGCGCGTATAAATATAATATTACGTATGCTTGTTTTCCATTTTTTATAACATTTCAGTTTATCCGAATTTTCGGCACTGGATCTGGTTGATTGCAAAAAAAAAAAAACTTCCGATTTAAATAAATTTAGACCCATCAATTTAACTGTTTTCCAAAACAGTTACATTTAAGGCATGCCGTGAATGATTACTGCCACAGTTGCTTATGTTCTCAACGAATGAAATGGCTGGTGTCCTAACTGATCACATGTGAACCAATGTGGCAACTGCAGATCAAACAGAGGTTAAAGTTTGGATAGGGGCAAGAACTTTTTAGGCACAGATACACTAGTTTGATAAAATATAAACTATTTATTACAAAGAAATCTAATAAAAACAATCACATCTCATAAAATAGCACATAAAACACATAATGCCTAAGAGGTATAGTATATGTACCCAATACCACTAGAGCCACCACAACCTAATTCTGGTAGCAGTTACACGTCCATGTGGAACAATGATCAATGTCCAGTCAGGCTTGGTGTAAGTGGATATGATATACATTTGCTCTACATGTGATATGCTTCAGCGCTTCCTCAGGAGCTTAGACTAGAGTTACAATACGATAAACACATGGTCAACAGGCTATGCAGGTAAGATGGCCAGAAGCTAACAACAGACGATGAAGAGGGCAGGAAGTAGAGTATGTAAAATAGTAAATATTATATTATGTATGCTTAGTGTAAGTGGGTATGATATACATTTGCTCTACATGTGGTAGGCTTCAGCGCTTCCTCAGGAGCTTAGACTAGAGTTACAATACGATAAACACATGGTCAACAGGCTATGCAGGTAAGATGGCCAGAAGATAACAACAGACGATGAAGAGGGCGGGAAGTAGAGTATGTAAAATAGTAAATATATTACGTATGCTTAGTGTAAGTGGGTATGATATACATTTGCTCTACATGTGGTAGGCTTCAGCGCTTCCTCAGGAGCTTAGACTATTGTTACAATACCATAAACACATGGTCAACAGGCTATGTGGGTAGGCTGGCCAGAAGATAACAATTGACGATGAAGAGGGCGGGAAGTAGAGTATGTATAATAGTAAATATAATATTACGTATGCTTGTTTTTTTATAACATCAGTTTATCTGAATTTTAGGCACTGGATTTGGTTGATTGCAAAAAAAAAAAAAACTTCTGAATTAAATGAATCTAAACCCATCAATTAAAAATTCAAATAACTGTTACCCAAATCAGTTACATTCAAGGCATGCCGTAAATGATTACTGTCACAGTTGCTTGTGTTCTCCACCAAACTATCAAGCCATGAAATGGCAGGTGTCCTAACTGATCACATGTGAGCCAACGTGGCAACTGCAGATCAAACAGAGGTTAAGATGGCAGCTTCCTTAGCTGTAAGTGTTTACACCACAAAGCCCATAGATAGTGAGAATTACAACCATCTTACAGAAGTGAAAAATGGGTAATGTACACAATTTGTACATGAATTATAAGAGTGATGGTCAGAATAACTTCCAGCTTGCTGAACAAGAGAACAGTCTCCATGTATACAATAGTGAAAATTGATCTCAGCATAAAAAAACAAGTGGTGCTGTGCATGCAGTTGTAGCACACCCCATGTATGAGCTGCAGATGAACATGGATCCCCCACTCTAGCACAGCCAGGCACACCAAATCTTTACATGCACACGGAGTCAGAGAACAGTCCATACCTTCGTTTTTGTTATTTATTAGGGGGTAATACCTTGGATAGGGATGGGAGGTTATGGGATGCCCACTTAACTTCAGCAGTCTTAAGGGGCAACTTCCTATATACATCTACAGTATCTCACAAAAGTACACTCCTCACGTTTTTGTAAATAAGAATAGACACTTTGCTACAATGTAAAGTAGTGAGTGTACAGCTTGTATAACAGCAGTGGCCGATCTATGCTAGACCATGTACCTCGTACTTCCAGATCTGGGGCAAGCATGTGCACTGCCGCTGGCCCGCTCCTACTTTGATCACACACCATAGGAGCCCAGCGGCGGTAACACAGACTCGATATCTGCCAGTACCCACTGATTGTTCAGTACATGTATGTATGTAAATAAGGCATGGATCCTGTGTTCCAGCAAAGCGGGATCATAGATATATGCCTTCCCTTAGTAAAAACACCTCCCCCACCATACTCAAGCACTGGCTAGGAACACATTTAACTCTTTGATTGCCCCTGATGTTAACCCCTTTCCAGCCAGTATCATTAGTACAGTGACAGTGCATAATTCTTTTTTTTTTTTAACAAACAAATTGCTCTTTATTGAAGATTACCATACAGTCATGAAAACCGAATTACAGTCTGTTACAAAGCATACATCACAATCTCAGCATAGAAGAACAGTACCCCCAGCCAGGTATGTGTTGACCCATTCAACAGAGTTCCCCATAATGTACTTAACCAGGACCCTCTCCCACCCCCCTAAAGATTTGCCTCCCAGGATTGCCATATTTTGTCATATTTTCTAGGACACTTTCTACAAATGTAGGTCAGTTTGTACAATGGCAGGGCCTCATTAACCGATTTGGTCCAGGAGGCCACCGTAGGTGGTGACGGAGAGACCCACTTAAATAAAATTTCCCTTTTGGCGTAATATAGCAAATACGCGATTAGCAGTTTTGTGTACCTTGGTCTCTGTT
>BLSH010258953.1:459660-484207 GCA_018402905.1 Glandirana rugosa | reverse complement strand
AGGCCGTAGAAGAGGGGAGAGAAGAGGGAGAGGTCGCAGAAGAAAGAAACCGAGAAAACACCCCAGAAGACTTCCCAGAAGACACCTCAAAGACAGAAGACTCCGTAGAAGACAGAAGACGAGAAAACGGCGACAGAGGTGCCGATCGAAGAGATCGAAAAGGGCGAAGAGGAACAAGAGGAAGAAGAAGAAGATTATGACACTAGTCACGATTCTTAATACGTGACAGACCCCGCACAGGTTCTACCGCTGGATCCGTCTGCACACAAGGCCTCGAGGCGCCGCCGAAAGAGCTATTTAGAATAGGACATGGTGTAATTAGGCAGTTGTGTAGGGCCACTATGTGGTACAGGATAAGATTTATCGAGAAAGCCGCCGCGGAGCTCCGGAACACACGTCTGCCTAGGTCGCCATCTTGGACACGCCCCAGACAGTGCATAATTCTTAGCACTGATCACAGTATTAGAAGAAGAAGAAGGAGAACAAGGAGAAGCGGGAAAAGCTAGAGAAGCTAGCCGTGGAGACAGCGGCAAAAGAGCAGAAGACAGAAGATGCCTCAGAAGACAGAAACTCCACAGAAGACCCTTCAGAAGACCCCACAAAAGAGCCAAAGAAAGAAGACGCTGGAGAGGGAGAAGAGAGGGGAGAAGATGCCGGAGCTGATTTAATAAAATATTTTAAAAAGCTGTGTAGCGTGTTTTTTTGTACACTTTTTTCCAGGTAAATGGGTAGGGGTAGGATGTACCCCATACTCATTTACATAAGATGGGGAGCCAGCATCTGGGGCCCCCTTATTAAAGGGGGCTTCCAGATTCAGATAAGCCCCCGCCTGCAGACCCCGACAACCAACAGCCAGGGTTGTTGGGAAAAGGCTCTTGTCCCCATCAACATGGGGACAAGGTGCTTTGGGGTGGGGGCGCAGAGCCCCCCTGCCCCAAAGCACCCATACTCCCCATGTTGAGGGCATGAGGCCTGGTATGGTCCGGGGGGGGTGCTCGCTTGTCCCCACCCCCTTTCCTGGCCTGCCAGGCTGCGTGTTCGGATAAGGGTCTGGTATGGATTTTGGGGGGGACCCTATGCTGTTTCTTTGGCGTGGGGGTTCCTCTTAAAATCCATGCCAGATCGAAGAGCCTGGTATGCTCTTGGGGGGGAAGCCCACGCCAATTTTTTGCGGGGGTATCCCTTCAATATTCCTAGCACACAAGTCGCGCTGCAAGTCGGATCATCATGATTCGACTTCTGGTGCGACTTCCATTCAAATCAATGGGTTCCCGCAGGGAACCATTGATTTTGAACAGAATGCCTGACGAGGCTTAACGCTGTGTATACAACGTTTAGTCACTTTACTGAGCGTTTTGCCGGCTCAGTGTCAAAAACACCATAACGCTGCAGCCTTGGAATGTGCTGGTCCCGCATTCTAGTTACAGCTCACTGACACCGACGCCCTCTAGGCAGACTCTGGAGTAGGGTCTGGAGGGCTATTGGGGAGCCGAACACACTGCTTTTACAGTGCAATGGGCCTATTTTGAAATATTGGGATGAGCAGCTTGCTGTCCTCTCCTCTGTCGTCCAGGATCCTATCTCCTTTCTCCTCTCTCCACTTCTCCCTTCCCCTCCCCCCTCTTACCCTCTCTGGTGTGTAATCTTGGATGAATCCCTGGATCCGCTACTTCCCCACCTGAGATTTGTCTCCCTAGTTCCACAAAGTATATTTTGAATGACAATGCACATGTCACACACTTTCAGTATCAACGATTTCTAAACCTGTCCTGTTGGTTTGACTGTCCGCAGACTGCTGTTATGACATTGCCAATGTAGATACCCAGTGAGAATGTACCACTGCTGTCTGGTTGTTTTTTTCTGTTATAAAATAAATAAACTGGTACACGCTTCTTACCACATGCAGAAGCTGACACCTGCAGATGGCGTGGAGGCATAGCTCCCAACTTTTGAAAGAGTTGCTCTTCGTGAAGGATGGCCAAAAGAACAGTGGGCGGGACTGTTAGCACCATTCTTGACCGGTGAACCCCAAAAAGCCTACTTTGATCTGGAAGCAGATAGGGCCCAGGACTATGAGACCCTAAAGGCAGAGATATTCTCCCGCCTAGGGGTCAACATGGCAGTCCAGGATGCATCAGTGGACCTACCGACAAGCCATCCTGCTCGCAGATGTTCGACCTGGTCCACTTCACCGGGAAGTGGCTACAGTCAGAGACTTTGCCAGATCCCCAGATTGTGGAGCATGTGGTCATGGACAGCTATCTACGTGCGCTCCCTGCTGCTTTGAGGAAGTGGGCCAGTAATGGGGACCCCAAAACCGCCAACCAACTCGTGGACCTTATGGAGAGATACACTGCTGCTGAGGACTTGTTGCACCCATCTACGTCCCACTCCAATGTGTCTAGGGGGGGAAGATCGCTAGGGCAGACTGGCTAAGACTGTTCCAGGGTTCAGGGGCATGGGGAAATTTGATAAGACTGCTACGGTTAAAGAGACTGTGGGCTCTAGACCTGGAGACTGGCCAAAGAAGTCAGGAAGGTCTTGAGGACTCTGGAAAGGGCTGGGTGTAGAGCACATACAGTGCTATCGATGCCATACATTGGGCCATATTGCTGCCAATTGTTCCCTGAATGATGAACCGATGCAATATGATTATACTTATGTGAATAGTCGCCTTTCTCTTTTTGCACAGGTTGCATATACAGCATGATGTTCAAATCGCATGACAAGGTTTGCATTTCTGCTGATGGCCAGCCCCACACCATATAGTGTGGAAACTATGTTGTCTAGTTTAGGGCTGGGCGGCAAGGACTTATTTTTATGTTTTGTTTTACCTGCAAACCTTATTTATCAATGAACCTGGCAAGCCGCCAGATTTTAAGGAAAGTTGCCTGCACGCTGACTATTTTTCCTCCGGAAAGCTGATTCCCACAAGGTAACCTCTCACAGCAGGCACAGAAACTGTTTCTTTTTTCCATTTTGGGGTAAAGGTTTTACATAAATGAATAAAAGCTGACCATTGTAAACATGCCTGTCGGTGTTAAAATGATTTTTCTCAACCCTTTAATTGCTGCTTTTTATGAACAGCTTGGTCAGTTAAAAGGAGTTGAAGAACAACAGACTTACAGACTGTATCAACAGATGGAAATAAAGGGAAAAAAAACAAAAAAAAAACACCAAATAATATTAAGCTGTTTCCTGTGCTGCATGAATGTTTTCAATTATTTAGAATGGAAAATCCACTTCCACTGAGTGAAATTCCTACACTGTAAAACATATTATGCTGGGTCTACTCAAAAAAAAACTAAGGCAACTATTTGCATCAGCTTTTTAAGTACTGTTAACTAAACTTATTTTTGTCTGACTCATTAGACTTTTCATGTTTTCAACTTTGTTGTCTTAACTACTTGCTGACCAGCTCACGCACTTTTACTGCGGCAGGTTGGCAGCCCTGCGCTTGTTTACAGCGGTTTACGCAGGTGCGGGTGGTAGCCGCCATACGCTGCGTGAGTGTGCCCGCGGGTCGGGTGGAATCGATGTGCGCCGGCGACCTGCGATCGCCTGTTACAGAGTAAACACAGATGACAGATCTACTGTTCACAGTGATTGGGATCAGTTAGATCCCCTGCCAGCCTAGCCCCCACACAGTTAGAACACAGTGAAGGAACACACTTAACCCCTTGATCGCCCCCTAGAGTTTAACCCCTTCCCTGCCAATGACATTTACACAGTAATCAGTGGTTATTTTTAGATCCGATCACTGTATAAATGTCATTGGTCCCAAAAAAGTGTCAAAAGTGTTTGATCTGTCCTCCGAAATATCGCAGTCCTGATAAACATCGCAGATCGCCGCCATTACTAGTAAAAAAATAAATAATAAAAATGCCATAAGACTATTACCATAGTTTATAGACGCGATGACTTTTGCGCAAACCCAATCAATATACGCCTATTGCAATTGTTTTTTACCAACAAATATGTAGAAGAATACATATTGGCCTAAACTGAGGAAGAAATTTGTATTTTTACATTGTTTTCGATATTTATTATAGCAAAAAGTAAAAAATATTGTGTTTTTTTCACAATTGACGCTCTTTTCTTGTTTATAGCGCAAAAAATAAAAACTGCAGAGGTGATCAAATACCACCAAAAGAAAGCTCTATTTGTGGGGAAAAAAAGATGTCAATTTTGTTTGGGTGCAGCGTTGTATGACCGCGCAATTGTCAGTTAAAATGATGCAGCGCTGTATCGCAAAAAGTGCTCTGGTCAGGAAGTGGGTAAATCCTTCCGGAACTGAAGCGGTTAAGTAAAGCCAACTCAATTTTTTTCCGTTAATAGACCATAGTATTTTAAGTTAGAAATACATACCTTAACTTGTCTGGAACTATAGTTTTAAGTAAAGCCAACTCAATTTTTCCAGTGTATAGACCACAGGTTTAAGTAAAGTCTACTTATTTTTTTCAGTTTATAGACCATAAGTTTAAGTTAGGAATACATACATTAACTTATTTATTTCAGGTACTTACATTATATAACTCCGTCAATTTATGCAGCACTTTAAATATATATTGTACATTCACATCAGTCCCTGCCCTCAAGGAGCTTACAATCTAAGATCCCTAACTCATATTCATACATATACTAGGGCCAATTTAGACAGGAGCCAATCATAGGCGTGTGCACATAGGGTGGCAGGTGTGCCCGGGCGCACCCTAATCACCCTGTACTGTGAAGATTCCCCTTGCGACCTGGCTGCAGAGAAAGGGACTGGGGAATCTCTGTCCTCAGTCTCTTTCTCTGTCTCAAAAGTGAGACATCAGGGGTTTGTTTAGACCCCTGATATTTCATCAAAGCCCCCCAGCAGGGCTCCCAAAAAAAATTAAATAATTTTGTAACAAATAATAAATAAATTGTAAAAAAAACAAATAAAAAAATAAAAATAAACTACTGACAGCTATCTCTGCCCTACTGACGCCGTCCTCTGCCCATTTGACATATATACACACACACACTCATGTGTGTTTGAGCTTTGTGGTGCACACCCTAATACACAGGTGTCAAACTTGCAGCCCTCCAGCTGTTGTGGAACTACAAATCCCATGAGGCATTACAAGGCTGACAATTACAAGCATGAGTCCCACAGGCAGAGGCATGATGGGACTTGTAGTTTCACAACAGCTGGAGGGCCGCCAGTTTGACACCCCTGCCCTAATACAATAGGCTGCGCACACCTATGGAGCCAATTACCCTACCCTACCAGCATGTCTTCGGAGTGTGAGTGGAAACCAGAACACCCCCATGCAGGCACAGGGAGAACATGCAAACTCCATACAGGTAGTGTCATGGTTGGGATTGGAACCAGCGACCCTTTTGCTGCTTGGCGAAAGTGCTATCCACTACACCACGGGGCTAACCACTGTGTTGCCCAATTACTTGTCTAGAACTATAGTTTTAAGTGATATTAAAGCAGCATCAAATGTAAATGTAAACATCTATTTAAAAAAAAATACCTCTTTCTCAGCTAACAAATCAAACTGAAACACACACATGTAACATACAGCATATCTGTAAAGAACATAGAACACAGAATGTATTAACTTTTTTTAAAGCCTTTTAGGAAAGTAATTTGCACTTTAACCACCTCAGGTCCGCCCACCGTCACATGAAGGCGGAGCGGACCAGCTATTACTGCGGGTGGACATCATATGACGTCCTCCCTTTAAGCCGGGATTGCGCGCGATCGGGCACGCGCATCCCAGCTCTGTCGGTGTCGGCGTGTCCCCAGGACATGGCGCTTCATCGACAGGGGTGAAAAGCCATTGGTTATGGCTGTTCACCACGTGATCATCGTCACGGCCGATCACAAATGGCACGTCCGCCGTTCGCACGGCGCATGCGCGCGATCGGGAGTGCGCTGTGTGTGCGCGTCGGTGACGGCGTGTTCCTGGGGAACACTGCCTGTCACCGACACTGGTATCAACCGCCGGCGTGTGTATGAGGCCTTAATTATAAACTTTTGAAGATAGATTCCCCCACACCTAGCTCTAAAAAGATCTTCTGAAAAACTTCAATGGTACTTAGGGTAGCTTAGGTTAAGACCTGGTTCACACAGGGGAGGCTTCAAAGTCGTCCGACTCTGAAGCCACCCCGCACAGCGTGACCTCAGCGCGGCTTGCAAACGACTTCTATAATAGAAGTCAATGCAAGTCGGTCTGAGTAGTGCAGGAACCTTTTTCTAAGTGGGAACGACTTGAGTTGCTCCTATTAGGGCCGGTTCACACTGAGGCGATCCGACTTCGGGGGGACTTTGCTAGGCGATTTGAAAAGGCGAAGCGGCGCGATTGCGAAGCGATATCAGGCGATTTTAGGAGATTTCAGGCGATTTCAACGTGAGTACCTGGGGCATGAGAGGTGTGTCTTCTGGCAAAATTATGTTTTTCTTCCTGGAAAGTCGCTTCTTCATAGACTGGGATCCGACTTGAAAGCGAACTTCCATTGACTTCTATGGGCTCAATTCGCCTAGAAGCCGCTTGAAAATAGTACAGGAACCTTTTTTGGAATCGCTTTGGACTTGAGTAGCGCATATTAAGATGGCTCCATTCATTCTAATGGGATTTCTGATGTCAGGCGATTTGAGGCGAGTTGGGGCGACACAAGTCGGATCGCAAATCGCCTAGGATCGCCTCAGTGTGAACCGGCCCTTAGAACGGTTCCATTGTACTGAATGGAGCGTGACTTGTCAGGCGGCTAAGTCGCCTGACAGGTCGCCCCTGTATGAACTGGGACTAAAAGCATAAATGAGTCACATAATCATTTTTCCTGATACAAAATGAGAGTGCTATGTGAAAAAATACACTATACCAATATGCTAACAAACTTATGGTATATTTGTTTTTGAAAGGTAATAACATAGTGCAAAGTGGGAGGGGCTTTAGGTTACATAATCTAATGTTGAATGTCCAATATCTCAAAAACCAAACAAACAGAAAGTTTGTTTTCGGGGGACAAATCAGCACAAACAAATGGTATAATTGTATTTAAATGTAATAACATGTGGTGCAAAGTGGGAGATGTTTTATCGACTATTAGGCTTCATGCACACAGGACTTTAAAAAAACAGCCCAAAAACGTCAGTAGCTTATCAGGGATGTTTTTAGCTTTTACCAGCATTATATTACCGCTGTTTTTTCACGTTTTTTGCTTTTTTAAAAGGGCCAGAGTTTTTTTTTTTTTTTCCAATTGGTCTAAAATGTCCAAAAACGTTGGGGGTTGAAGTTTTTGAGCGTTTTTGAGCATTTTTGGACGTTTTTAAGTGTTTGAACGTTTTTACAGCTTAAAAAAGTCCAAAAAACCCTCAGCTCTTGGGTTTTTTTTACAGCTCAAAAACGTCACTGCTAAAAACAGTTGATAACAGCCTGTGCATGAACACATAGGATAACATGGAGGGTTTATTGACTGTAGGATAAATGCCTGCAGCTGAAAACAGCTGCTGAAAAACAGTCAAAAACGTCCTGTGTGCATGAGGCCTAAAGCACAATATCTCTGAAACCAAACCAGCACATACGTTCCTTTTTGTAGCACAAATCAGCAAAAATGCAGTGCAAACAAGTGCTATCTTTGTTTTTAAATTTTAATAACATTGGGTGCAAAGTGGGCGGGGCTTGATGTTACATAACCTGAATTTGAATTCCAATATCTCAAAAACCGGCTGAAACATTCATTTTTGTGGCACAAATCAGCACAAACAAATGGTATAATTGCTTTTAAAATTTCATAGCATGAGGTGCACAGTGTGCAAAGTTTCATCAACTATTAGGCCTCATACACACGGGCGTATATAAAAAAATAAACAAAACGTCGGGCCCGACGTCAAGGAAAAAAAGGCGACGTTTTTCGCCGTTATGTATTGACGTTTTTCGGCGTTAGTGAGCGTCGTCGTCAATAGGCGTTTTTTAAAACAAAATCATCCCTCTGCTATTTTTCAACCTAAAAACGTCGGCGTCAAAAAATGCCGGAAAACGCCGGTATAATAATAGGTGGCATATGGTGGCATATGTTGGCGTTTCTTGGCATATTGTGGCGTCGGCGTCAAAAAACGTCAAAATGTTACAGCCTCAGAACGCGATGGCCATGGGTTCTACTTTCTGCTCACTAACGCTGACGCCACCTACAGCTCAGAAACGCCGACGTTTTTATGGGGCCATTGACTAACATGGAGAGCTGCAAAAAACACCAGAAAACGCCGGCGTCAAAAAACGTCCGTGTGTATGAGGCCTAACGAGTAATATCTTGGAATCCAAATGGCACGAACGTTCATTTTTGCTGCACAGATGCAGCACAATAATGCTATCTTTGTTTTTAAATTTTAATAACATGGGGTGCAAATTGGGTGGGGCTTGAGGTCACATAATCTAAAATGTAATATGCAATAACTTCAAAACCGAATGGCAGAAACATTCATTCTTGTGGCACAAAACAGTTTTTAAGCTTAAAGCGGAGTTCCACCCTAAAGTGGAACTTCCGCTTTAATGGAAGGTGACCCCCCAACATGCCACAATTTGGCATGTTTTTTTTTGGTGGGATGACCAGGGACCCTGTTTTCACAGGGTCCCAGGACCACTTCCTCCCCTGGTGCCGTGGCTCAGGGATGGAAGTCCACCTTCCCCCCTCCCTCTCTGCGATCTTCTGGGACACATCACAGGTCCCAGAAGATATGTGGGCCAATCACAAGGCGCAGCGTGACCCGCGCATGCGTAGTGTGCGCCCGGCTTTGAAGCCAAAGCCGGGTGCCCACAGTTATGATGCGCCGCCGAAGGGAGGGGGCGAAGAGCGAGCCCTCGGGTGACCGCATCACTGGAGCGAGGGACAGGTGAGTGTCCGATTGTTAAAAGTCGGCGGCTACACTCTTTGTAGCTGCTGACTTTTACATGGGTGGAACTCCGCTTTAACAGCTGGCAGTCCCTCACCCTGCATTTTGGTTGCGATCTGCCGAATGCAGTAAGCACAAACTTTGCGTGCTCACGAGTGAGTTGTCACAATAGGTGTATACAATGGAGGTATGTTCATTTATTATAACTGTATTAAACTGCAATTAAAATAAACATTTTGGATGGTATGTTAAGCAACATTTAAAGCATGTGAACGATAATTTGTTCAATGTTCATTCTTACCTTTCAATGGCATTGCATAGTGACTTGGAAAAATTCTTGTCACTGGTGGCGCTCTTTTGTCCTGGGACTCAAATGTATGGGAACTGCCTTGTGCAGGGTTTCAAAGTTCCAAAAGATGTCAAACTCTTTAAACACTTCCACACTGCGCGCTGTATATTTACGGCTGCAGTGTGGATGTTTACTGCGAATCGACGTAAAAAAGCGGCGATCTGCGGGTGGCCGCTAGGGGGCGTGCACGTGCCCGCCGTACTCCTGAGGAGTGTGCCCGTGGCTCGGGCGGCCCCGATGTCTGGCGGTGAGCCGCGATGAGCGACCACAGCCAAAGAACGGGGAACCGCCGATGTAAACACGGCGGTTCCCCACTCTGTTAGTGTGGGCATAAGAGATCTACTGATCCCTGTCACTGGGATCAGTTAGATCTCATATGCCCAAGGAAGCCCAGCCCCCCCCCCCACAGTTAGAACACACCCAGGGAACACAGTTAACCCCTTCCCTGCCCCCTGCAGGTTAACCCCTTCACTGTTAATGACATTTATACAGTAATCAGTGGATATTTAAATTTCTGATCACTGTATAAATGTCATTGGTCCCAAAAAAGTGTCAAAATGATCCGACATGTCCGCCCCAATATCGCAGTATCGCTAAAAATCGCAGATCACCGCCATTACTAATTTATTAGTAAAAAATAAAAAATAAATAAAAACCTGAGAAATGAATTCTCATCATCCGTAAACACAGCCACTTTTGCGCAAACCAATCAATAAACGCCGATTGCGATTTTTTCTTTACCAAAAATATGAGGAAGAATATAAAATGGCCAAAACCGATGAAAAAAAAATGTTTTTTTATATTTTTTTTGGATTTGTATTTTAGCAAAAAGTAAGAAAAACTGGGGGTTTTTTTTGCAAAATTGTCGCTCTTTTTTTGTTTATAGCGGTGATCACAAATGACGCAGAGGCGATCAAATACCACCAAAAAAAAGGACGCAAATTTTGTTTGGGTACAACGCCGCATGACCGCGCAATTGTCAGTTAAAGCGACGCAGTGCAGAAATGCAAAAAGTGTCAGGAAGTCCTTCCAGGGCAGAAGTGGTTAAGCCTCATGCACACAGGACGTTTTTTGATGTTTTTACAGCAGCTGTTTTTAGCTGCAGGCATTTTTTTTCTACAGTCAATAAACCCTCCATCATGTTATCCTATGTGTTCATGCACACATAGGCTGTTCTCAACTGTTTTTAACAGTGACGTTTTTGAGCTGTGAAAACCCAAGACCAGAGGGTTCTGAGAGATGTTTTTCAGCTGTAAAAACGTTCAAATGCTCAAAAACGCTCAAAAACATCGATCCCCAACGCTTTTGAAAGTTTTAGATCAATTGGAAAAAAAAAGGCTGCCCCCTTAAGGCCTCATACACACAGACGTTTTTTGACGCCGGCGTTTTCTGGCGTTTTTTGCAGCTCTCCATGTTAGTCAATGGCCCCATAAAAACGCTGACGTTTTTGAGCTGTAGATGGCGTCGACGTTAGTGAGCTGAAACTAGAATCCACGGCCAGCGCGTTCTGAGGCTGTAACGTTTTGGCATTTTTTGACGCCAATGCCGCAAAACGCCAACAAACGCCAACTAACGCCAACAAACGCCAACTAATATTGTACCGATGTTAACCAGCGTTTTTTGACGCTGACGTTTTTAGGTTGAAAAATAGCAGAGGGATGATTTTTAAAAAATAAACGCCTATTGACGCCGACGCTCACTAACGCTCACTAACGCTGATGCAGAACGCCGAAAAACGCTGTTTTTTTTTCCTTGACGTCGGGCTCGACGTTTTGTTTATTTTTTAAGAAACGTCCGTGTGTATGAGGCCTAAAAATGCGAAAGTCTTTTTTAAAGTCCTGTGTGCATGAAGCTTTAAAATGACAGTATCAAAATTTGCCAAACATGCTTACCGCAATTTCAATCAAATGAAAAGATAATTTTTTTTTAAGTAACTGTAACTCAATTAGAATATGGAAATGCACATACCTTAAAAGTTTTGTCTAGATTACTCAATATAATACATTATTTTTGTAAATGTAAAAGGTGCGTTTTAAGAACTAATGAAAATTAAGTAAGATACTTAAAATATCAAAGTAAATTAATTAACATTTATTTATTTGTTGAAAATGATAACAATTTTATGTTAAAATTACAAGCCAGCAGAATCATTTTTCTCAATGTACATGATTTTTTTTTGGAAATACACCCCTTTGATTCTGTTCTAATCCTCTGTATTCTCTGCAACCAGTGTGATGTTACCTAGTATCCAAACATGTCTTTATTATCTTTCACCTCTGTGATCAAAAGAACACTTCCAGGGGAATCCAATAAAGCCACAAAGACACATTTCTGGAGGTAGATTCCTTTAGAACTACCTGCACCTAATTCGGGTAAGCCTGTGCGCAAATTTCTATACCATTATCAACATCAATGACAAATTGGGTAGTTCTTACCGCCATTATAAGAACCTGTTGCTATGGCAACGACAGATTCTTAAAAAATTGCTGAAAATTCTCAGATTAGGAAACTGGTGGTAATTCGGACCAACTCTGAGCTGGCATACATAGAGATGTTAGTGCTCACAGTGGGACTTTATCTGTGCTCTATTCCTCGTCCCATTTAGGCCCCTTTGACACTGGGACTTGAAAGTTGCGCGATTTTACAGCGATTTTGCCACGATTTAGATGCGATTTCAGGGAATGCCTGTGTAATATTGAGGTCTATGGACCTCAACTCACATCAAAGTCAGACCAAAGTAGTACAGGGGCTACTTTGAAGTCGGTGAGACTTGAAGTAGCAGATATGAATGGTCCTTATTGGGAAACATGGTGTACGACTTGCCATGCAACTCTGATGTCCAAAGTCGCAGGAAAAGTCGCACAAGTGTGGGAGACAGTAAATGTAAACAAAGGGGCTGGGTATAGCAGTGATGTGATTGCCCAAATATGGTAATGCTAAACGTTGAGAAATGACTTGAGTTACCAGGTGGGTGGACCAGATGGGGGTCCGAGAGACTAGTTCCCCATAAGGTCCACCTTACTTTTAACCCTTGCCCACTGTAGATATACTGCACAGGGTGGCCACTCTATGCTAGACCACGTACCTAGTACTCCCGGATCTGGGGCAAGCATGTGCACTGCCTCTGGCCCGCTCCTACTGTGTGAGGAGCCCAGCAGCGGGTGATGCAGACTCCATATTTTCCAGTACCCGCTGATTGTTCAGTACACAGGCAAAATGGCAATCTTCCTATGTAAACAAGGCAGATCGCCATTCTGTCATTAGGGAAGGCATGGATCCTGTGTTACTTCAAAGCAGGCACATGGATCTATGCCTTCCCTTAGTAAAAGCACCTCCCCCACCATACACAAGTACTGGCTAGGAACACATTTAACCCTTTGATTGCCCCTGATGTTAAACCCTTTCCAGCCAGTATCATTAGTACAGTGACAGTGCATATTTCTTAGCACTGATCACTGTATTAGGGTTACTCGTCCCCCAAAAGTGTCTAAAGTGTCAGTGTCCAATTTGTCCACAATATTGCAGCCCCACTATAAGTTGCTGATCGCCACCATTACTAATAAAGAAAAAAAATATCCCATAGTTTGTAGACGCTATAACTTTTGTGCAAACCAATTACCTAAATTAATGAAGAATTTTTTTTTTTTTTTTTTTTGATGTGTGTTATAGCAGAAAATAAAAAATATTGTTTTTTTTTTTCAAAATTGTCAGCATTTTTTTGTTTATAGTGCAAAAAATAAAAACCGCAGAGGTGATCAAATACCACCAAAAGAAAGCTCTATTTGTGGGGGAAAAGGACATCAATTTTATTTGGGTACAGTGTCGCATGTCCACGTAATTGTCAGTTAAAGTAACGCAGTGCCGTATTGCAAGAAAATGTCCTGGTCATGAAGGGGGGTAAATCTTCCGGAGCTGAAGTGGTTATTAAACAGTGCATAGCAGTGGGCAGATTTGAAAGCTGCTATTGGACTGTATAATGGCTATGGAACCACCCACTGCTGTATGCTGTCATTCAACAGCAAAGTAGACCTGATGGGGAACTGGTCTCTTCTATGCCCACCACACTACAAAAACTCCCTGACAATGTACCTGTCAGCGTAATGAGGAAAATGATCAGGGAAGGAAGTAAGTACAGTGAGGAAGGAGTGTCCAGTATGGGAAGAAGTACATGAATCAGAGGCGGCTGATGCTAAATATTTGGGGGGGGGGGGGGGTGGGGGTGCAGCAAACTAACACCAAAGGAGGTTTGGTGTGCATACAATACATTTTACATACCTCCCAACTTTTTGAGATGGGAACACGGGACATCCATTAGCAGAAGTATGTAGGCATAGGACACACCCCCTGTCACGCCCCCTTATAGGAGAATTATACAAAAAAATTATTGGTTAAACCCACAAGTGCTTTTTTTACCATTACTATTCCTATATATTGGCCTTTGAAATTTGCAAAGGCGGCAATTTAGATATTGGATGAAATATTTAGTGCTGGAAAATACTTCTTGAAAGATAAAAAATGCATTTTACATACAACTATCAGTGGTGGCTGATGGTCATTTTTTTGGGGGGGGGGGCAAACAGTGCACCCACGGACCAATGGGTCTCAAACCCGCTTCCTGATTGGCCGGGAGGAGGATCGTGTTTCAATATTGAATATTCCTTTGCTATTGTAACACACCTAGGTGTGCTTGCATCGCAATGCTCTGCTCCCCGAGCCCACCCTATTTTGAAGCCTATTAGAGCTTAGAGTAAGCTGACCAGATTTTTAAAATGAAATCCAGGGACATATTTATTTTTTTTACTAGTAATTTTGGCAATCAGCGACTTATAGTTGGACTGCGATATTGCGAGGACAAATTGGACACCAAGTGACACTTTTGACACTTTGTGGGGACCAGTGACAGAAATATAGTGATCAGTTTGAAAAATATGCACTGTCACTGTACTAAGGACACTGGATGGGAAGGGGTTATCATCAGGGGCGATGAAAGGGTTAAGTGTGTTCTTAACCAGTGTTTTCTCACTGTGAAGGAGGTGCTTTTACTAAGGGAAGGCATAGATCCCTGCAGGAACACAGGATCAATGTCTTCCATACTGACAAAACGGTGATCTGCTTTGTTTACACAGGCAGACCGCTGTTCTGCCTGTGCGCAGAACGAACGTCAAGTACCGACAGACCTGCTGATTGGCTCTGATACCCAGAAATGCAGGATCACATATATACACACACAGTACGACTGTCCAGTAGCAGTAACTCTGCTATGGGGCGGTGGGCAACTGATTAAGATCATCAGTATTATGATAAGACACAGGCAGCAGGCACTCTATCATGGCTCTGGCTGGGTGTCACAGTGTCACATGACATGACTGCTGGGTGCTGATACTTATAAGTTAACAAAGTCAGCACCCAGCAGCCATGGTATGTGACACTGTGACAGTGCACTGCCAGCCAGAGCCATGCTAGAGTGCCCGCACCCTGTGAGTTATGATACCATCGATTATGTCAGAGAGACAGATACAGTGCAATGTATTCACAGACTCCCCCAAAGCACGCCAGTGTTGAAGTCTTGAAGGCATGGGCAGCTCCACGAATGGATCCACATCCCCTCTGTTCCTGCTGCTGGACACTGTCAGCTGAGCTCTTTAGCCCCTGTTCAAATCCAATCTGGGGACAAAACCAGGGACAGACTTGGTCCGGGGACAGTCCCCTGAAACCGGGGACGACTGGTCACCCTAGCTTAGAGGTGCTTCAAAATCCCCCCCCCCCCCCCAGTTGGAATTGATGCACCCAGCGTCCTGCATGGGGGCCAAATTAGGGTTGCCACCTCATCCCTTTATTCCAGGACACATATGAATTACACAGGTTCTGAGGCTAATTTATTGCAGATAAGGCATCAAGTGAGTTTAATTACCAATTTAATTAGCCACAGAACTTGTGTAATTAATATGCGTTCTGGAATAAAGGGATGATGTGGCAACCCTACCTTCTATCTTCCTCATTTGTCTCTCATTTTGGTCAGATCTATATAGTTGTCAGGGGTGGCCCGTGCATTAGGGGCACCCGAGTGCCGCCCCCCTATCCATGCATCCAGCCTAGCGTTGCCACATCATCTCTTTAATCCAGGACACATATTAATTACTCGGGTTCTGAGGCTGATTTAATGCAGATAAGGTGCCAAGTGAGTTTAATTACCACCTTCATCAGCCACAGAACCTGTGTAATTAATGTGTGTCCTGGATTAAAGGGATGATGTGGAAACGCTAGGCCGGATGCATGGATAGGGGGGCGGCACTCGGGTGCCCCTAATGCACGGGCCACCCCTGACAACTATATAGATCTGACCAAAATGAGAGACAAATGAGGAAGAAAGAAGGTAGAGTTGCCACATGATCCCTTTAATCCAGGACACATACGAATTACACAAGTTCTGTGGCTGATTAAATTGGTAATTAAACTCACTTGGTGCCTTCTCTGCAATAAATTAGCCTCAGAACCTGTGTAATCCATATGTGTCCTGGATTAAAGGGATGATGTGGCAACCCTAAAAGAAGGACAGTCGCTCCAAATCATTGACAGTTGCTGGAGCTATGATTTTATTTAGAAAATGACTGCACTGCTGATCTCACAGATTAAAATGAGCTCCATATACTAACAATCAGTCTCTGACAGTAATGCCTTTTATACGGAGTGACTTCTAGATGCAGCTGTCTCAACACAGACTGGAACTCTTCGCACATGCGCTCACTGCGCCAGGGTTATAGCGTTCCCTGGTAACCATGGTGAGGAGACGCCGTGTAGACAGGAAGAGGGCGGGGAGAACGCGGATTGGCTGCCGGGGGTTGCCTTTACCCTGACAGATACGGGCGGGTGGTGTGTGCCTGTCACGGGGTTTGTCAGCTGTCGGGTGAAACAGGAAGCGGGAAGATGGCGGCGGGGTTCACAGAGCTGCTGATCGGATGGTGTATCTTCGGGGTGATCTTGCTGGTAGGCACAGCGTGCTAGGAGGTGCCAGGGTTCCTGTGCCCGCCCATTGAGGAAGTGCAAGAGGCACAGCGTGGTGTGATTGTGCTGTGTGTCTGACAGCTAATTGTGTGCAAGGCAAATGGCAGATGAGCAGTTCTGTACAGCCAGGAGCTCAGTGTGTCTGTAACCTATAGAGGTGCAAGCTTGTGCCTATTGGTGTTAGTGAAGCCTTAGAAAAGACCTGTTTCTGCTGCTAGTATTTGCTGTCCCTGTGCACTTCCTGTCATAGGTGACAATGTTAACCACTTCAGCCCCAGAAGGAATGACCCCCTTCCTGACCAGAGCACTTTTTGTGATTCGGCACTGCGTCGCTTTAACTGACAAGTGCGCGGTCGTTTGACGTTGTACCCAAACAAAATTGCTGTCTTTCTTTCCCCACAAATAGAGCTTTCTTTTGGTGGCATTTGATCCCCTCTGTGGTTTTTTATTTTTTTCGCTATAAACAAAAAAAAAGCAACAATTTTGGAAAAAAAAAAAAAAAACCACATTTATTCATCAGTTTAGGCCAATATGTATTCTTCTACATATTTTTGTTTAAAAAATCCCAATTAGCGTATACTGATTGGTTTGCGCAAAAGTTATCGCTTCTACAAACTATGAGAATTCATTTATGGCATTTTTTATTCATTCACATATAGTGTGTTTTTTTTTTTTGTACTAGTAATGGCGGTGATTTTTAGCAGGACTGTGATATTGTATCGGACACTTTTGACACTTTTTGTTTGGGACCAGTGACATTCATACAGCGATCATTGCTATAAAAATGCACTGATTACTGTATAAATGACACAGGCATGGAAGGGGTTAACACTAGGGAGGTGTTTTTTTTTTTTTTTTTTTTTTGTTAGAATGTCCATATACTACTTGGGTACATTACAGTGTACATACAGGAAAAAAAAAAAAAAAAAAGGAATAGATACAAATATTGGCATATAAAATTCACTTAGGCTACTTTCAGACTGGAGCAGTACCCGCGGTCGTGGTAAAACCCCGCTAGTTTTAGCAGTCTTACCAGCGATAGGGCTCCGCTATGTGGGAGGGAGCGCCGCGCTTTTAACCCCCCACAAGGGGTTAAAAAGGGGTTAAAAGTGCCGGCGCTCAGCGCTACCGAGGCGGTGTGCAGCAGCTTCGGCAGCGCTTGCCATGCATTTCAATGGCAGGGGCGGTAGAGGAGCGGTATATTACTGTTCCCCTCACCGCCCCAAAGATGCTGCTTGCAGGACTTTTTTCTAAAGTCCTGCTAGCGCATCGCCCTAGTGTGAAAGCACTCAGGCCTTTCACATTGGGGTGGATTGGGGGGACTTTTGAGGCGCTTTACAGACGCTATTTTTAGCTAAATAGCGTCTGTAAAACGCTCCAGTGTGAAAGCAGCCTTAATGTGTCATACAGCTAAGAATAACCAAATAATTTGGTGTTTCTATGGGGGCTGTGCTGCCTGGGGGAGGAGATTGTCTGTTCCGAATCACTAGGAACAGACCATCTCTCTCTACTACCCTGACCGAACAGGGATCTGTTTTTTTTTTTTTTTTTTTACACTGACAGATCCCCGTTCTGCCTCTCTCTGGAGCGATCACGGGTGGCCAGTGGACATTGACCTGATGGTTGGCTCCCCCCGCCAGCAAATGGATGTGCATGCCCACAGATCGCCGTGTACGCACCCGACGTACACCTGCAGCAATTTGTGTAGCCGTGCCAACCTGCTTTAGTATAATGACAGTGGCTGATTGGCAAGCGGTTAACCACTTTAGCTCCGGAATATTTACCCCCCCCCCTCCCGAGTCGAGCTACAGCTCCCTGTGTCCATTCAGACACAGAGCTGCGGCCTTCCTGGTGTCATGCTGCTGTCTCAGCCAATGAGTAGATGAGGAGGGCAGCCAAGTCTCTCTTACAACATCACTGGATAGAGATGGGATCAGGCTGAGGGGTGCTGTTGCACATAGAATGCATTAATATATAAAAACTTCTGCCTTTTAGAATCACTTTAAATGTGTGCTTAGGTAGTGTTTTGATGTACTATGTGTGGTGCTTTTACTAAGGTAAGTAATGGATTTGATTCCCTGCTCTGCGGGGAAAAAAAAATCCATTGCTTCCCCACTGACAGGACAGGGCTCTGCCTTGTTTACATAGACAGGACTCTGTCCTGTGTAAATTTCGGGCAATCTGCAGGTGCTGGCGGTAATCCATTGGCGGGCAACTGCTGATCGACATCTGCTGTGTTTTAATCACTGCACAACCGGGTTGCTGGCGGCATCTGCGCCCCCTACCGGAGCTGCCAGATCATGTACCTCGTATGTCATCTGGCGCAGAGGAGCCACCTTACCGGTTTATATCTATGTTATGCGGTCAAAAAGCTGTTAACCGCAGGCTACTTAATAATGTGGTAGTGATGACATCCTGCCACGCACCCTGTTGTCTGTGTGCCTCAGGCTTTCAAGTTAATGCCATCAGCCCCTGACATCAGGCTGGAATGGGAACATAGGACGCCAACTCCTCATAGAGAAAAGCTAAAAGGGAACCTTGAGTATTGCAATACATTTTTTTTTTTAATGCAGAGGCACCCCCGATGTGTGCATTTACGTTTGTACATGCATGTATTGGGGTGGGGCAGGCTCAAATTCTTTTAGGGGAAATTTTATGTGCTTAGGTTTAACTTTTACTATCTTACAATTTTTATAACTTTTTTCTTTTTTTTACTTTTTTTTTTTTTTCATCACATAGGGGGCAGAAATTCCCTTGTGTGATGATTTTTTTTTCCATAACTGGTTCAATTTAATGAGACACCTGGGATCTAAAAAAAATCCTGCATATCTCACCAGTCCTCCAATGAATATAATACAGTGCAGATTGCACTGCATTAGAGTTTTCCCAGCCATACAAGCTGGGAAAACTGACTTGAGGACCCGGAAGTGACATTTTACACGTGGCTTTACACATAAGCCACGTGTAAAATGTCACTTCCGGGTCCTCAAGTCAGTTTTCCCAGCTTGTATGGCTGGGTCAGTAAAAAGAAGAGAAGGAGAGTGGACGATTTCTTACTTGGCTCTCTCTCCTCAACCCAGTGGCATCTGCCATACCAGTTCTGGGCGTTCCAAGAGCTGACCATTTGTTGCTAGAAAAATAAATTTTTTTTTTTTTTTTTTCCCCTTTCATCACATCATGGGAACTGCAGGTAACTCTTGTGACATTGATATCAAAGTGCATGTATCTATAGTCAGACCTAGATTGTGCCAATTTTACTGGCATCAGAAGTGTGCCAGGGAAAAGTCTTTACTCTCCAAAAAGAACATCAGAGCAAGACTGCAGTGTACCATTGAAAATATAAGGCAAACTCCTGGCCTCCTGGACCAGTGTGCTGTCACAATCAAAATCCCAATAAACCTATATTGATTGGTTTGCTCTAAACTTATAGCATTTATAAACTATGGGACATATGCTGATTTTTATTTTTTTACTAGTAATGGAGGCAATCAGTGACTTGTAGAGAGACTGAGATATTGCGACATTCTGACACTTCTTGGGAACCAGTGATACTAATACAATGATCAGTGCTAAAAATATGCACTGTTGCTGTACTAATGACACTGACTGGGAATAGGTCAAACAGCTAGGGCGATCGAAGGTTAGGTGTAAACCATGTGTTACTTTTACGAAGATAAGTGATAGATTTTTTTTTTTTTTTTATTCCCTGCTTGGCAGAGAAATCCAATCAATAGTTTTCCCACTGACAGGACAGGACAGAACTCTGCCTTGTTTACATAGGCAGAGTTCTGTACTGTGTGTTTTCCAGGCGATCGCGGGTGACGGCGGTCATCCATTGGCCGTCACCTGCTGATCGGCATCTGCTGTGTCTAATCACAGCAGTGCCCGGTTGCCAGCAGTGCACACGTGCGCCCCCCACCCATAAGTGCTGGATCACGTACCTAGTACAAACATCTTGCAACTGAAGGAATTTTGCATAGAGGAGCGATCACGAAGTCAATGTTCGAAACTGGGAGGCAGTTATGCAAAACACACCTAAAAGACGTAATTTCTTTTTTAGGTGTCAATACTAGCTTTTGAGGTTCAGGATGTAGTTATATTTCCTGTCGTACACTATTAGGCCTGATTCACACCTATGTGTTTTTAATGCATTTTGCAGATTCGCACTACAGTCCATTTAACATGGTTTCCTATGGAATATGTTCTGTAGTGCAAAAAGCACTAAAAATGCATTAGTGTGAATCAGGCCTTACAACTATTGATAGTTAAAGCGGGGTTCTACCCAAAAGTGGAATTTCTGCTGGTTGGATTCCTTCCCCCTCAGATGTCACATTTGGCACCTTTTCTGGGGGGGAAGGTGTCTTTAGACATCCTTTTCCACACATTTGAGAGCCCAGGGCCGCGGCCGTCAGCAGCGGGGCTCCCTCCTCTTCCTTCCCTCCTCCACTGCCGCCAATGAGAAAGCGCAGCGGTGTCTCACGAATGCGCAGTAGGGGCCCGACCGTGAAGGCAAACGGCTACACGTCCGGGTTTCCTTATTGTCAATGGTGACGGCTGCACTTGTCCACCGATCCGAAGATCGGTGGCGATGCCGACATTGCTGGACTCCAGGACAGGTAAGTGTCCTAAAGTTAAAAGTCAGCAGCTACTGTATATGTAGCTGCTGACTTTTAATTTTTTAAAGAAGCGATGGACCTCCGCTTTTAAATTGTACAAAAGGCAAATTTCCTTGTGTTTTTATTCAAGTGTATCGCTTTTATCTGTAGGCACTGTTTGAATAAAGATCTAATTTTTGCTTGCTCAAATATTTACAGGTATTTATATAGTGCAGACAATTTAGGCAGCACTTTACATATACATTGTGCATTCTCATTAGTCTCTGCCTTCAAGCAAGCTTTCAATCTAAGGCCCCTACCTTAAATGTATGCATACATAGAGAACTGATTAAAAGGTTGACAATTTCTGTGGTGTACTTCCCTTTCTCACATGATTGTAGCTGTTTCAGCACATTGCCAGATAAAACCTATGGGAAGTTTATGAGCAGAAGTTTGAAAAATCACTGTCTTTGTATGCATCTCCATCTTCAGATCTCATATTTAGGCCTTGTTCACACGGGACATATGCATCTGTGTCCCATGTGAGGGATACCTGCACAGGAATGCACTGGTGTTTTCTGCATCCCCATGCAGACAGTCCCATAGCTGGACGAGTGTGGGTGCAAGGCCCAGAATGCACCCTAGGCTAGATGTCAGATTGGGAGAAGCAGCTGTGCCTGTGCAGCTGCTGTCAATGGGGATACAGCCGCTAGTCTAAAGTTCCCAGTTTACAGCAATAAGAATGCCTGCACAGGGATGCTCAGAACATCAGTGCATCTGAGTGTGAGTATACACAGCCATCACATGGGGCACAAATGCATACAACCTGTGTGAACAATGCCTTATGGCCATAATGTCCACTGATGAGGGCCTTCATATACTGTACAAGCACCAAGCAGGGATTTAAAAGTAATGTAAAGCTTTGAAAAAGTATTCATGCCCTTTGAAATTTTCACATTTTGTCATGTTACAACCAACCAAAAACGAGAATGTATTTTAGTGGCACAAAATTGTGAAGTGGAAGGAAAATGATAAATGGGTTTTCTACTTTTTTTTTTTTTTTTTTTTTTTTTTACAAATATGTGAAAAGTGTGGTGTGCATTTGTATTCAGCCCCCTTTACTCTGATACCCCTAACTAAAATTTATCGGAGCCAATTGACTTCAGAAGTCACCTAATTAGTAAATGGAGTCCACCATTGTGTAGTTTAATCTCAGTATAAATAAAGCCCTCAGAGGTTTGTTAGAGAACTTTAGTGAACAAACCGCATCACGAAGGCCAAGGAACACACAAGACAGGTCAGGAATAAAGCTGTGGAGAAGTTTAAAGCAGGGTTAGGTTATAAAAAAAATATCCCAAGCTTTCAACATCTCACGGAGCATTGTTCAATCCATCATCTGGAAATGGAAAGAGTATGGCACAACTGCAAACCTACCAAGAAATGGCTGTCCACCTAAACTGACAGACCGGGCAAGGAGAGCATTATTCGGAGAGAAGCAGCCAAGGGGCCCATGGTAACTGGAGGGGCTGCAGAGATCTACACCTTAGGCGGGAGAATCTGTGCATAGGACAACTATTAGTTGTGCACTCCACAAAACTGGCCTTTATGGAAAAGTAACAAGAAGAAAACCATTGTTTTGTCTGGGTGAACATGACCAAGCCTGCAAGGGGAGGTGATTAAGGTTCAGCTTTAATATGGTCAAAAGCTAGGCCAAAATAAGAGCCTACAGGCTGTTAAATAAGAAAAATAGATGGTTCTCATTCCCTTCTGAGCTACTCTTAAGCTCCTTTTTTGCATTCCCGTTGAATTTCACGTTCATAAGCTCAAGAGTGACCAAAACTACCTAAATCAGGTTGTTTACACCCATGGCTACTTGAAGAGCTGAACTCTTTTCTATCTAAGCCACTGTTCCTCATTTTGGACACTTGACTAGTTGCCATGGTAACAGTGGATTTGCATAAAGCAAGAGTCTCCAAACCACATTTGCTGGTTGTAGTAAATCAGACCCTACAATGAGAAGGACTCGCCTGCATGAATTCTGTTCACTCTTCTAGAAAGGTTGTCTGTCATCACGACACCTAATGGATGATTTTGCAAGCCCTGAACAGTAGCAAAGTTAAGAGTAATAAAGGTATTTTTTTATGTAACTTTTATTTTTATTTTTATCTGCTTGTATATAAAAAGCCATAGTAATCGTAACACAAAATTCTTCTTATTTTTTATTTTTTTTTCCCCCTAGAAGGCTTTGTGAATCTGATGTTAAAGGGAAATAATGTAGACATTAATGGGAGATGAAACATTTTTTCTCTGTTGAACAAGAAAGAGTATGACATCTAGTAAGATCACTTGAGATGCCACTAGCATGCATTATCACATATTGCAGCTTGATGACCCAGACTCCGAGTGTAATTTGGAAGCTGGACATTTTCATAAACCTTTTTGTTTTGGTGCTCTACTATGCCGTCTTTGTAACAGATCATTTCTTATCTGCGTGGGTTTCATGTCCCCACACATGAATCTACTTTGATTAAATATTCTAAAACAACATAAAAAGCTTGCAAGAGAAGAATAAATAACATGGTTGAAGCTAATGGACTGTTTTTTGAATTAACTGACTTTTGATTGTTAAACAAGAATGCCAAGTAAAATTTTAGGCTGCTGTAAATGTCTTTATTGATTAGAATAACTACTGAATATTTTAAAATGCCATTTATTTTGCCATAAGCCTTTATAATTCTTATGCTTTAATAAGCAGTGTTTTTAAAATGGACTGCAATATTGTAATTATGACTATTTCAAACCGTTCAATTGATGTAGTGTATTATGAGTGTAGTAATACTGGCGCTTATTTACAGGGGAAACCAGTGTGCTGGGGAATAAAATTAAAACAAAAAAAAAAAAACAAATTGTGTGTGTGTGTGTATAGATATAGATATATATAACCAAAAACATAAATGTATTTTAGTGGGATTTTATGTGATAGACTAACACAGTGGCACATAATTGTGAAGTGGAAGGAATATGATAAATGGGTTTTCAACATTTTTTTTTTTTTTTTTTTTTGAACCACAAAGCTATGAAAACAAGTACAGTACAGTATGAAGAGAGAACACTAACCTTGCACATTCTTGTCATCTGCATTACTGCTCCACACTTTCTACTTACCACCATGGTTGCTCTGCATTTTCTTTGGAGCCGTACTGGTTGTACAGTACAATATGTATGTGTTAAAAAGCACACCAAAAAGCTTCTCAATACTGTACTGTAAGTGTCTTCCCAGTACTGTACACTTTCAGTGTCTCTCTGTGACCCGCAATCTCACCAGAGCAGGGAAAATGGCCGCAAATCGTGTTCGTGAACCCAAAACAGAGTTCACAAACCGAAACCATTTTTTGTGAACTCTTCTGTTTGTGAATTGATTTGTTCCTGAACAGAAGCGTTCGTGAACCGACATACCACTGTAAATATGTGAAAAGTGTGGCGTGCATTTGTATTCAGGCCCCCGTTACAGGAGAGATCTACACGTTTCGACCATCTCGGTATGGGTTTTTCTGAACGTCGACATTGACACCGCTTTCCACCAAGATGTTTTCATGACTGCCCCCCCCCCCCCCCGGACTTATGTTTACGTGCGGTGTGAAAAGTGTATAAATGTCACCATACAGCCAAGTGCTTGCGAAGACAAGTCCTTGTTTAGTTAAGTGTTTGTCTTCTCAAGTGTTTTTTACCAAA
>BLSH010258953.1:423194-447562 GCA_018402905.1 Glandirana rugosa | reverse complement strand
TCTTACCTTTAAAAGCCGACTATAAGAATAACACATAAAGACGGTAATGGGTGTCGTCTCGTCGGTCAGTCAGTTATTGAGGTTGTATTGTGGCAATGTAGTCCCAATATCCGACCGGTCTTTCTCACTGTGACTTTTGTAAAATATCCCCCTTTGTCCCAATGGTGACACACCAATGAAGTGCACAGTGACTCCACTACACAGTGAACTAATAGATATTTAATTTTTGTTGGTACAACGAATTTGGGTTGGTGCTGATGTGTAATTTACAAAAATGTGCAGTAGAGACCTGTTTTTGCCACCCACCAACTTTCCCCCTTGAGCTCCATTAGGCAGCAGATGAGGGCGTTTTACATGCCGCAGTCATGATGCATTCGGCATAATAAGGAGTTTCCCCCTATAAAATGTTTTCAGTGTCACTCTTTCTGGCCAGCCTATAACCCTGATGTAACGGTGTTATGTTGGAGTTATTGACTGACTGGCTGCTCTGCTGTGGGTAATGGCAGAAATACACAATAAGAATATCAGCCGAAAATTTCCATTCTGTGAACGATTGGCCAATATTATAACCATTGATGCCCAGCAAGTAATACCCGATATCGGGAACGAAAAAGGGCGATTGAAAAAAATGGAAAATTTGTGTCTTATTATTTTGCGAATGAGTGATATTCTATGCTTTTGCAGTGAAGGTCGGCAGTAAAAAATCTCTTGAACATATCATCACGCATGAGCGGAACGTTTTCGACCACCGACAGCTCGGCAATCGGCTGATTTTCTACCCGTGTATTCCTGCAACGCTTTCGACCACTGACTGGTGTTTCGTTGGTCGGTGGTCGAGCGATCGGCTGATTTTATAACCGTGTATTCCTGCTATTAGTTAGGGGGCGCAAATGACTTTCCTTACCCCGTGCGCTGACAACCCACACTACACTAAAAATAACTGGCTCCTAACTTTTTTTAGCTAGATTCAAAGCAAATTTGTCAGGGGGTAAAATGAATAATTTGAGCAGTGATCCAAAAAACCATGCTCATCTACAAATAATTGACGGGACAAACCCCATATGTTGTATCACGGCTTTGCGCCTATTATTTATATTCCATCACTTTCGTCTGTCACTACACCATTGCTTTTCTGTGTTTCTAAAAAGGAACTCTTCCTCCAAAGAGCAATGAAATGTGCATGAAAGCAGTGGTAAACACTTGACACAAGCTGTAACCTTTCCTCACATTATGCATAGCAAAGTCAAGTGTTTTGCTGTAGCTCTACGGCGGGCCTTTAAATGGCTATAGCAGACGTACGCCCACTGCACGGCGGGGGAGTTGATGCCTGTGGCCGCTGTATCCGCTGGCCACCCGCGGTCGCGAGAAAGAAAGGTAGAACTGGGTTCTGTCAATGTAAACAGGCAGATCCCCGTTCTGTCAGAAGATTAGAGTGAGATTGTTTGCTCCTAGTAATCAGGAACATCGTTCTTTCTCTACTCCCGGTTAACACCCCCCACAGTTAGAAATGCATCCCAGGGAACACATTTTAAAGCAGAACTCCGGGATCAGCAAAAAATCCCCTATTAGAACACCTCCCTACACTAAACCGTTTATTACATTTGTGAAATTCCTTAACTTTGAAGAGATATGTCCAATTTACTTTTACAGGAAATGGTCTCTCTGATGCAATATATGCATTATGTATTTTGCCAGGCAGGCTCTGTTAGAACAGTGATTGCATCATATCCTCTTCTCTCTGTTTGAACTGCATTTCCCACCATGCTTTGCACATTTCAACAAATGTGGGAGGTACACTAGACCTGTAAATGTAAATGTAAACAAGCCCACTTCAACATGAATCACATCCCTTATTCTGCAGCCAGGCCCACTACTCGGTGACACACACAACAGGGCAGGATAGATTACAGCCTTATAAATGCAAAGCATGTGTGTTCTCTCCCCTCCAGCCACAAGGAGATAAACCTATTGCCCTTACTTTCTCTAATCATTACTGAACTGTACACACATCCCATAATGATATATTATACACACATCCCATACACTGTACTCTGCTGTGATTCAGTATTAGAAATATTCCTCCTCCTGCTTCAGCTTTGGGATCATTACACCATACCAGCACTGACTGCTGTTATATGTGAAAACATCCCTAGCCGCACCACAGAACGAAAGAGCCGTAATGTTTTACATTGGCATGTGACACAAGTAAATGTCTACATGAGAAAAGAACAAAAAAGTGCAGCTCTAACTTACTAATCAACAACCCTAATGGTGGAACCCTCTAATGTCTGGAAATCTAAATAAACGTATATTACCACGATACTGGTCTCTGTGATATGTAACGTCACCTATAATACACATCACACTGAAAAAAAGATATAAAAATTAAACTTTGCAAGGATGGTGGCAACCCCTCCTACAGATATATGGAAGTGAACGGTGTCAGTAAACAGTGCAGCCTATCAGTGCCCAGCAGTCATGCCTCACCAGTGCCGTTTATCAGTGCCGCCCATCAGTGCGGTGTCATCAGTGCGGTTTCACCAGTGCGGTATCACCAGTACCCATCAGTGCAGAGCGGGCATCAATCGATCCCCCGCAAGACCAAGCGGAGATAATGTCGGGCGGTTACAGGTTTGGTATGTGTGGTATGTGAAACCACTCGCTGTATGTTCCCTGCCTGCTTTGTGATATACAGTGAGGAGTGCACTGTTCCAATGCAGACAGGCGGGTAACTTACAGCGAGCAGTCTCACATTCCGCACATATAGCACACATACCCGAGCTGTCACTGGTCGACATCCTCTCCGCTCTGTCATGCGGGGGATCTTTTCATTGTTGCCGGGATGGCGGGGAGGGGGAGAGGGAGGAGGACGCCACCTTAATGGGCTCAAATCGGGGGCTGTGAGACCCCCTCCACCCACTAAAGCTTGGAAATTCATCCCTGCTTCTTTCAGAAAACTACATGTGGGCGTATCAGACCACTGGCTCGGAGTACAGGATGAAGAGCAACCAGCGAGCGGTCTTACAAACAGGATGTCATAGGGGAATGTTTTTTTCAGCAAGTTCAGCAGGCTACTACAGAGGAACTACAGAGCTCAGCAGAAGTTGGATGGTATAGTTTGTGAAGGTAGGAGATCAGCAACAAGAACATGGGGAAAAAAAATTCCCTGGAGTTCTGCTTTAACCCCTTGATCGCCCCTAGTGTTAACCCCTTCCCTGCCAGTGACATGTATTTTTATAGCACTGATCACTGTATAAATGCCAATGGTCCCAAAAAAGTGTCAAGTGTCCGATCTGTGTGCCACAATGTAGCTGTCCCAAAAAAAAAAAAAATTAAAAATGCTATAAATCTATCCCTTATTTTGTAGACTTATTGCTACTTTTTTTTTTTTTTAACAAAAATATGTAGAATACATATTGGCCTAAACGGATGAAGAAATTCTTAATTTTTTTTTTTTTTTTGGATATTCTAGCATAAAGTAAAAAATTACGCATTTTTTGTTTATAGCGCAAAAAAGCAAAACCACAGAGGTAATCAAATACCACCAAAATAAAGCTCTATTTGTGGGAACAAAAGGACGTCAATTTTGTTTGGGTACAACGTTGTCCGACCGCACAATTGTCAGTTAAAGCCAAGCAGTGCCGTATTGCAAAACAAAAAGTCCTTTTCACTGCATTGAAGGAGCACTATAATGTGCTTTTCCCAGTGTATAAATTTTCAGTTAATATTGAAATGTTTACCTGTTGATAATTGTTGATGTGTCTAACATTTTTCTTTCCTGTTTTCAAGATTGTGTTTTATTTGTAAAATTGTAGATTATCCATGTTGTGGCTCTTTTTATATTAGAAAAGTACATTTACCATCCTTTACAAATGACTGCTGCGAGAAATGATGTTGTTTTTCAATAAGTCTGACCAGTCTAATAATCCAAGACGGAGGGGGAGGAGGAGTGGAAGCGGAAGCATATTGTCCAGCATTGCTGTGTAACCTGGTTGACAGACTTGTGTAGAGATAGAGGGGGCAAAAAAAGTCATTCTGGAGAACTGCTGCCTAACCAGACTGACAGACGTGTGTGTGGTACAGTAAGGCCTCCTTTACATGGCAAAACAGGGTCTGTGCAGCTTGCGGAGCCTGTGCAATAACATTCTCGGGGCCTGTTGTTGCCACATACAGCTTTCCATTTAGATGCTTTTGAAGAGGTGACTGTGGGTAGTTGTGTGCTGAGCATTGTGTAAAGCACATTCCCTGTTTTTTTTAAGCATATGTCGGTGTGCAAGTGGTGCTTTACACATTCCCCGGCGCACAACCCCATACAGCTTCTAATGCACCTCATTAGACAGCTGTACACGGCAGCAGTGCATCACAGGAATGTCATTATGAAGACTCTGCATGTTGTACAGTGTGTGCATGAAACCTTTTTGTGCTGGCTGACTAGACTGACATTGTGTGGAGAAAGATGGACAGGAAAATGTAATCCCTGTGGAAAATTGCTGCCTGACCAGACTGAGAGACCTACGTGGACATGGAGAGATGAGGACAGTTAAAAACAATTGCTGTAGAGAGTTGTTGCCTAACCAGACAGTGGAGATAGAGCTACAGTAATTGTGGAGAATTGCTGCCTGACTAGACTGACAGATTGTGTAGGGAAAGGACTGGAAAACACATTTGTGGCGAAATTCTGCCTGATCAGACTGACCAATATATGTGGAGATGGAGGTACAGTAATTGTTGTGAATTACTGCCTGACTAGACTGACAGACTTGCACAGAGAGAGATGGACAGTAAAACACAGTCGCTGTAGAGAATTGTTGCCTGACCAGGCTTAAATGGAGATAGCTATGGTAACCCCCTAATTGTGGAGAATTGCTGCCAGACCGGACTGACAGACCTATGTGAAGAGATAAGGACAGTAAAACACAGTCGCTGTGCAGAACTGCTGCCTAATCAGACTGTGTGGAGGGAGAGGTACAGTAATGCAGTGACTGTGCAGGCTGGCCAGACTGATGGACTTTTGTTGAGAGAGAGCGAGAGATAGGGACAGTGAAGTAAAGCACAACCACTGTGCTGAATTGCTGCCTGACTTGGTGTGCTCTTCCCTTTTTTTGTCCTGGTGTCAGGAACCATAAACCAGGTGGAGACAGAAAATGTAGTTAAAATCACACCTTTAATAAAAGAGCGGAAGATAACACAGTTCAGGAACCTAGTCAAAAACTGAAGCCAAGGTTTGGGTGCCAGAGCGGGTAATCAGATGAGCCGGGGTCAGGAAGCCAGAAGTCAGCGTAGTAAGGAGCAAAAACAGGAACAGGTATCGGAAGAGAAGTAAGCCAGGCCAAGTCATACACAAAAACACACTGGAGATCACTCAACACGCAAGGACTCGGAGGAAATAAGCAAAGCTTTTTAAATAGCCAAGTTGGCTGTAGTCTGGATTATTGAGGCAGGTAATGGTAACCAGGGGAGTCACTGTGGAAACAACAGTGTGCTGTGGCTGGTGATTAACCGACAGCTGAGCAGCCTCTGTGCACTGCAAGAAAAGAGCTGCTCGTAAATAGCAGGAGCCCGTCCTGACACCTGGTGACAACCCTTCTCTCATTTCTTGACTTGTTGTCAGTGACCGGAAATCCCTACACACTAATAAAGTCAGATGGAAAAAAATCTTTAGAAATCTTTCGCTATTTAACACTATCTCAAGAGTTTGAGAAAATGGATGGAAATCTGCTATAATTTGTAAAATGTATAGAGATATATATATAGCTGCAGTAGTGCCATTCCCCACATTCTCCTACACTGATTGCATAGTTACACACCTTTAAATTAGTGCTTATGTATCTATATTTGTATAGCAGATAGTAATATAAAAATGCTTACGCACAGCAGTAAGATTGAAGATTTGATACATTCACTTCTCATTAACACCCAGTCACAACAAGTATGTCATATCTAAGCACAATTCAGAGTTCATACACATTCTATTGAAATTCGATCTTGCTGAGCCTCTCTGCAATTTATTCCTCCTTCTATTCTCCACAGCATCATTCCCCTCTCTGTCTGCATATAATATGAGCATTGATCAAGTTACAATGCAAACAGAAACTTTTCCTCCCAGCTAATAGAAATTCTGTTCTTTAAAACTAGGTGGAAGCCATCTTCAGGAAGCAAAGATAAGGCTCTGTTTTAGGTCATAATTCTAAAGCAAAAAGTGCATCTTGAGGACTTGTTTGCATATATCATAATGTAGATGTCTCAAACCTTGGCATAGGTACAAATGACACCTGGAAGGGTTCTGCCCGTCCCTTAATGATCTTATTTTTCCTTACTGATCTGTATCGCTGATAGTCCAGTTAATATAACCACAAAAGAGAGTTTCTGTTTTGTAGCCATCACCACATCCAAACCTTGGATGATGAAAGGAGTGCTCATTTCCAGTGCTATTTAAACAGATTTGCAATAAATCCCTTTAAAACCGCTCTATCTGTATGCCTAATTAAACTGTGGTCGGATATAAATTACAGGCCCCTAGAGATCTAAGAATAACCCAGAATTCGGGCACAATGACATAGACTTAAAGTGGTTGTTACCTTTCAAAAAGATTCACTGGCAGCCCTCTATTTTACCACGGGATAATGCACTGTGTAAGTGTTTTTTATTTTATAAACAAAGCCTCTAAATACCTTTTTCCAGTTATATTCAGGCCGGTCACGTGACTCCCGGCCATTCTGCTACTCCGATCCAGGGCTACAGCAGGAGGGGCCAAAATCTCACTCTGTCGTCAGCTGGCCAAATTGTAATTCATCTTTGGCTGGGTGCAGAGGATTCAGCTTCTATCGTTAAGCATGCCTACATGCTTTCAGCTTTTTAACTAAGTTTTTTTTTTTTTTTTTTTTTTTTTTTTTTTCTTTTTTCAATATAGTGACCGAGAACTCAAACACATGGAAAATTTAAAATTTGTTTTGACCTGTGCTTTGGTAACCTTCAGCTAAAGTGGAACTGTAGGCAGAAAATTTAGTACTGCTAGATCACGTAAGGCTTGCCCCTTAAGTTGCTATACTTTTTTAAATCCAGTAATACACTGTCTCACCCTGCTCTGCACATGCACAGTTGCTCTCCAGTTTTAGGCACTGACAAATTTGTAGAGGCCGATCTGCTGACAACCTTAAAGCAGAATTAAACCACCTTATCCCTTACGGCCAAGGAAGCTGCTTCTGTTTGATCTGCATCTGTCATGGTGCAGCACATGTGATGTTATGACACCAGCCATTTGATGGTTTGACTGAGGAAACAAGCAAATGTGACAGTTCGCAATCCTGGCATTCCAGGAATGTAACTTTTTTGAAACCGTTATATTGATGGGTTTAGTTCTGCTTTATAATTTACTTCTGCTCAGGGGCTCTGAGCTTCAGCAAAATGGCAGCCTCCAGCAAGAAGAAACCGGAGCAATACTGGAGGCAATTAAAAGCACAAACTAAGTTTGGTAACATAATTATTAATACGGAATGTACTGTGTTCCTTGCTAAAGAACATTTATTATTTATCAAGTTGCTATGGGTAAAGTTTCTGTGTGCCTATTTGCCAAAAAGTATTTTTTTCAGCTGACCATTAACTAAGGTTTTTAGAATGGCAGCGGTTATAGAAATAAAGGGGGTGCTTTTAGCGTAATGATCGGTGTCATATTTATGGCATGTCACTGTCAAAAAGGCAACTCATCAGAGCAAGGCTTTAAAAACGTTATATTATCTATTTAATCTTTTTGCTTTCAGGTTACCACCTCTCTAACACATACATGTAAGAAAATCGTTCTTGACCCCATCTTTCTTTGAAGCTTTGTCTGTTTTTTGCTCTCTTTCATCTTTAAATTCCTGGAGAGAAAGGTTCTGAACACTCTAAGCTACTTTCTGTCTGCAAAAAAAAATGCCTATTTGACCTTGTATGTTATCAAATCTGCGGGTAGAGTCTACTGAGGATTCTTTTATCACAGACCAGTGTATTTTTCAGTGCCACTGGAAAAGGTCATCACAAATTATTTATGGTCCAGGACCTCTCAGCTTGTTGTACTTAACCTTACTCTTCTTCTAAATTCTTATCTTTAGCTCGACGGGTCTTCTTCCATTTTATATCAATGCAAATGTATTTATTTTACATTGTAGCTTGCTACTTCTGTTTACTCACTTTTCAGCACTCCAAAGATCTATCCTAAAAACCCATGGTATAAAAGTTGATGATCTCCTATTTCATGAGTCTGATATGGCAGTTGCTTCTGCCTTTGGAACATGAAATGTAGCGCTCATGGTCCCATCCAGCCATATTAGCTTTACAAAACCGTGTCAAATATTCTATTAGGTGCAAAAAATGAAACTTTTACCTGCAAGATCTGTCAAAGTGGCTGTCAAACATGTGGAACTGTTGCTGTACAATTCCATTCCAGTGTTTTATTTAAATTGAAGTTCTCCCTTATAGTCCTTTTTATAAACTGCTATGAAGCTGACTGCTGCAGTTCAATCAAAGCTGGGGACGAGAAGTGTCTGGTAGCAGCACTGCCAACTTTTCCTGGTAAAGGATGTAGCAGAGATGGATAAGAATAAAGGAATACACTTCCCTCCTGCACTACCTACATTTCTGACATAATGGAGTTTATTAAAGTATATTTTATTAGTCCTCTCTGGAAGGATGGATCTTGATGATGGTTTTTGGGTTTGTGTCAATGAACAAATGTAGCTTGCAGAATTTATTGCTTCAGGCTTCTTTTGCTTTCCCATGTATTGGGAGAGAAGCAGTTCTGAAGCTTGTCAACACAGGCTTTTCTTAATATTACTACTTAACTTGTATGAGTTGCATCTGCGGTTTATTTTTTTATTATATTTTATGCAATTTGTGTAGTTTTCCTAATACTAACCAAAATATTAACCACTTGCTTACTGGGAACTTAAACCCTCCTCCTGCCCGGACCAATTTTCAGTTTTCAGCGCTGTCACTCTTTGAATGACAATTGCGCGGTCGTGCGAAGTTGTACCCAAACAAAATTGATGTCCTTTTTCCCCACAAATAGAGCTTTCTTTTGGTGGTATTTGATCACCTCTGCGGTTTTTATTTTTTGCGCTATAAACAAAAAGCGACGATTTTGAAAAAAGAACAATATTTTTTACTTTTTGCTATAATACATATCAAAAAATAAAAAAACAGATGAATTCATCAGTTTAGACCGATTATATATTCTTCTACATATTTTTGGTAAAAAAATCGCAATAAACTTATTTTGATTGAGTTACGCAAAAGTTATAGCGCCTTCAAACTATGAACTTTGGTTTATGATGCTTTTATTATTTATTTATTTTTTTACTGGTAATGGCAGCGATCTGCGCCCCTTTTTTTTTTTTTTTTTATCGGGACTGCGATATTGCAGCGGACATGTTTAAGGTTTTTGAAACTTTTTTGGGACACTGATTACTGTATAAATGTCATTGGCAGGGAAGGGGTTAACACTAAGGGGGCAGTGAAGGGGTTAAGTGTGTTCTAACTGTGTGGGGGCGGGGCTAACAGGGACATAACAGATCTAACTGATCCCGATCACAGGGATCAGTAGATCTGTCATGCCCCCCCCTCACAGAGTGGGGTACCGCCGTGTTTACATCGGCGGTTCCTTGTTCTGGCTCTCTGTTAAGAGATTGCGGGTCTCCGGCGGACATCGAGTCCGCCCGACCCGCGGGCACGCTCATGTGGCGCGGCACGCGCAAAAGGGGAGGATGTCTATTGATGGCTTCCCAGCAATTCAGATCCGCACTGTAGCCGTCAATCGGCTATAGCGCGGATCTGAAGTGGTTAATACATCAGGAGATATTGTTTTTCCCAATTGGGCCTCATGCACACTGGATGTTTTTACAGCTGCTCCTAGGGGTACCTGGCTTTTTTTTTCCGGACTCTAAACGCCCCTATGCATCCATGCACACATGGACTTTTAGCAGCATTTAGTGGCAGGAGCTTCTAGAGGCTTTTTAGAGGTGGGTAAAAAATCCACTGCCAGTGCGTCCAGGAGCAGCAGTGCTTGGGCAGGAAAAAAATGCTTGATACTACTAAAAGCTGCTTAATGTGCCTAAAGCTAGTGCTTGAGCATTAATTCATTTCAATGGCCAGCATAAATTATTTATTCTGGCCAATGAAATTTAACATCCAAGAGCTTGACGCCTGTAAAATCTCCTAAAAGTTTGTAAAGGCTTTAGACCCTTTTACAAGTGTCAGGCATTTTCTCTGCAAAAACGCTGCTGGCTCCTAGGAGAGTCAATAAAATTTCCTGTGTGCATGAGGCCTTAGGCCCCTTTCATATGGCTCAGCAGGGATTGCTCCGTTGATCCCCGCTGAGCAGGCGGATGACAGTTCCGTCTCCACTCACCTTGCTCTCCTCTATGGAGATCGGATGAAAACGGACCACCTGTCCGTTTTCATCCGATTCTACAGACGGATGGAAAATTGGGTTTCCATCTGTCTGGATTTCATGGACTAGATTGGAGAGTGGCGGATGTCAGCTGACATGTCTCCGCTGACATCCACCGCTCCATAGGGCTGCATGGAGCGTCCGTTCAGGTCTGCCTGAAAAATGGACAGGCGTACCTGAACGGAATGCCGTGTGAACGGGGCTTTAGGCAGTCCATACACGGTGCAACCACTAGTTGCAGAAAAGAAATTTGCACGATTTCCCCATCAACGCTGACTGTGCTGACAGGGGGATTGTCTGCTCCCAGCGGGATGGGGTGGGGGAAAGCCTATAGCAGTCCCCTGCGATAATCCCAAGAGAATCCGGCAGGCTGGTTGTACCCAAGTTGATCGATCAGCTTGGTACATTCAGCCTGCCAATTAACTGTTCCAATCTGGGCCGGTTTGGCGGGATTTGAACCGTGTATGGCCGGCCTTTGTGTACTGTGTTTTTTTTTTTTTTTTTATTTTTCCCCCTGTTTTATCATTGTGCATGCAGAGTCCTGTTCAACTTCTTAAATGGTACTGTTTTTCAGTAGTGTTTTTCCAATATGCATTTGAAAAAAATGTTCTTCTTGCTGCCCTTGTCTGCAAGCATGACTTTTGTGAATGGTTCAGCAGGTACAACTTGATGATCAAAATGTTCTCTGCCCAGAGTACCATTAAAAAATACTTGTTAAATATTGCAAAAAATGGAGACCAGTATGTCTTAAGCGTGAAAAAAGCCCCCCCCCCCCCAAAAAAAAATGCATTAAAAAAAAAAAAGAAAAATAAAAAAAAAGTTTATGAAGAAAAGGTATGAATGGGTTGCTATCTAATTTCCAAGGGTGTGGTGCATGTTTTCAATGCCTACAGGTAGGAGACCATTGTATATGGATTTGAAATAAAACCCAGTGGTTGATACTCTGAACAAAACCAAAATATGGAAACCTTTTTTGGAAAACTTGCATACTATAATAACAACATGGATTTACTTTACAATGATCCAATGTGTGAATTTTTTTTTTTTCTTTCATTTTTAGGAATGGGCTGAAAATAATTCCTCGCGGTTTCAGATTGAAAATACGGTCTTGATAGGATATTACAGTAAGTACAACTCCTAAAGGGTGCCACCCTATGTGGCTGATTATATACAGTATAATACATTTTCTATAAACATAAGCCAGTGATTAAAGTAAACCAGGCTTATTTAATAAACCATGCAAGTGGCAAAGTGTGGTATCCTGTGGTAACCAAGGAGAACTTTTTTCATGTTAGACCAGATCAGACCAATGGTTGAGTTCCCATTTGTTTTACGTATTGGACTTTGTACCTAGTACTTTTGTATTTTTTTGTAGAATAGGCCTTATTGTAGGTTAACTTTTTTTTTTTTATCCTTTAAACTATGATACAAGTTGAAAAACCATTTATATAGGAGGCATTTAGGTAATGTGTGGTCTCTTAGCGGGCACTTTGTCAACACTCTGGCAGGGGGTAGTAGCCTACTTTTGGATAGCCATCATGGTCTGACATCCTGTGTTGTTAGCAAGAGGCACTGCATATTAAAGACCATTGATCGTGCCTAAGCTTATGTAAAAATCGGAATTTGCAGTCATAAATGTATTACACAGGCCAGCATACAACATGCGGTACATTTTGGTGACTCTGTTAGACCTGTTCCTGGACAAATTTGGCCCTCTGATTCCAAAAATGGCACAATTTTTTTCCCTATTGGCTCTAGTTTTCGAGATACAGCATAGAAGCAATATACTCCTCACTTTGGTCACCCGTCAAAAATCAGAATATAAATATAGAAAAATCCATTGGGATAATTCAGGCAGCACCATCATGATGTAGCCTACAGTGCTCGATCTGAAAAATGAAAATGAATGGCAATATATACACACAATCTATACAATCATAACTATTATACAGTTACACTTTAGAATCCAATGTTCCCGATGCAGTCCATCCAGTGGAATTTTCTGAATCAACACCTTTAAATAACCCAAGAACAGGGTTTTAGAACAGGTCTACATAGCAATAGCAATAATAAAAAGCAGGGAATTGCACTCCTAGAAGCTAAGAGTTTTTACCACAGAGCAAGATTCACAGTATGGATCAGAATAGGAGGGGGACTTGACTCACTCCCTGTTTAAAAGCCAGTATCCATGAAAGAGGAAAGGGGCTAACAGCCTATGGCCTCTTTCACATGATACTCCTGTTTGAGCATCTCCTTTTTCAGATGTCTTTTTTGGTATGCATTTTCACGGATATGCATTCGCAATTTCATGCAAAATCACGCAAATTTATTCTCACATTCTTGCTCTGCAGATTGTAAATGGGCATTTGCGCGCATGAGGCGTAAATTACTGACCAAAAATGCAGATTTTTTTTTACTGAAGAATGCCAGGCACTTGTTTACGTGCCTGTGTGCATTCATTACAATGAATGGGCTGTATTTTAGCTCAGTAAAAAAAAAAAAGAAATAAAAAAAAAAAAGAAGCTGCGCTGCACTTTTTCAAGCTGCAGTGTGTAAGAGGCCAAAATGAACCCGCGCTGACAATGATTGACATTACATGGATTGGAACACCTGAGTCAGCTGTATAGTGTCCTTCATGTGACTGCCTCAACTCAGACACCATCACTAACATGTCTCGAAGCTCCGCTTCTTCCTTCAGAGTGATGGTGGCATCTAAAAAACTAAACAAAAATAAAAACACAAAATATATTCTGGCTTTTGCAGACCAGTCCCTCCCACTAACATCTGATCCATTTTTTTATACTTTTGCCAATAACCCTGCCTAGCCAGTAGAGCATGTCTCAGCAGTTAATCTGCCCTAGCATCCGACTGATATAAGAAAAGCTGAGAGGTACTAGGAGCTTTCCCCCGTGACCGTTCACCTTTGCCCAGAGATAAGGTGGAGCATCACACAGATGCACACAGCACAGGCTCAATGGGCTGCAAAAAAATAAAAATTGGGAAATGAATGGAAAAAAAATATATATAACAAGAACATTTAAAGTATTAAAGTGGAATTCCAGCTAAAAATAAGAATCTGCACAAAATTTCTCTGATTTTTGACTTTTGCGTTATCAACTATTTAATTTTATAAATGGCTGATTAGAATCAACTATCAAGCCATTCAAGAGCCCTCTTCTTTCGGACCCACAATGACTGGTTTGCACAGCCGATTGTGGCTGCTCACTGACACTTCCGTGTACCGTGTTTGTCCCAGCTCTCGCCAGCCAGTTCTACTCTGCCTCACTCATTCCTGCTTCTCCTTTTCTTCCTTGTGACATATGCATTGTCACATGCTCCTGTAGCATTGTCGGTCTCCGTTCTGCACATCATATGCCTTCTCATGAACTATGGCACTAGAAGAGAATGCACATGCCCAACTTATTATCAGGGGGATTGCGGTCACATGACCTATTCCCTAATTTTCAATATATTTTAATTTTAATCCGATTTTGCATCTTTATAATGTGTATATTGCGTATTGTAGACTGAAGTTTTAATCCTCCTGTTTTTAGGCCTTGTTCACATGGGCTGATTACATCCTTGCCCTGTCAGGGCTGTGTTTTATTGGCACAGGGATGTGCTGGCATGCCAGCAGTCCCATCATTATCTGTTAGGACAAAGTGTCTGCACTGCCACACAGCTGCTTTATCCCAGTGTGACATCCATGTGGGCGGTTGTGTGCATGTCCCTGAACATATCCGCACCGGTCATATTGGGACACAGTAGCTGGGTCCATGCAGGCGCTGTATCCCAATAGACAAAAATGGAACTGTCAGCACGGGGATGCACGCAACATCTGTACGTTCCTGTGCCGATTAAAATATGTCCCTGCACGGGGCACACATGTAATCGTCCTGTGAGAACAAGGCTCTTGAGCCAAGGTCCCTTGAACCTGTGCTGTGTGCATCTGTGTGACACTCCGTCTGTGGAGCTCTTTTACTTGAATGTTATGGGATAGTAGGGTAAGGGCGGTACATGGAGTCATGACTTCTGCTAACATTTTAAAGATCAACCTTCTCCTCCTTCATGGTCCGGTCATTTAACTGTCAAATACTAGACCCTCAGTGGCAGTAAAGGATCTGGAATCTTTTTAAAACTTGATATTTAGATTCCTGCATAAATTGAATCCTGGCTGATTCTCTTTCAAGAAGAACTACAGGCAAAACTCAAAATCAATTCACAAAAAGTCATGAAAATAGCTTCTTATTCCACTACCACACCATCTTTATCCCTATTCCACTACCACCTATTCCTTATCCCTACCACTCTCCATGTCTATAGTTGGGCTTCTGTATCTGCTTGTTTAATGACCACCTGTTTTCTGTACAGTGCCAAGCACCTTATTCTTTGTACAATAACTTATTGATGACTCTGGAATTGAACATGCAGTAGATACACAGAAATCTACAAAAATTGTATTGAAGAAAAAAAAAGTTGCTTATCCCATCCTGGTTTTCTATTTTGGTCTGCTTCACACTAGAGCCATAACACACCCCACATAGGACCCTAGGCTTATGTTTTCTAATATATGACAAACCTTTGTCATTGTGTCATATGAGCAAAATCTGACAATATTCAGTTCAGATAATCCACATTACTATGTTTGTTTATATAATTTATTATAATTAGTGGTGCACCGAAACATATGCGCTGAAAACATTGTTTTTCGATATCAAAAGAAAAAAAGATGCCGATTTAATGTCCAAGAAAAGGGAGCGGGGTCCGCCATGGGTGCTGCACATTTGAGGGATGTCAGGATGACTCATGGCGGCTCAGTCGTCGTCCTCCTCCCTCCTCCTCTCTTCTTTCTTCCCCGGAGCTGAATCGTCTGGGCGCCCAGTAACAATTTCCCGCTTCCTGTGATAGATGGCACGCTGATCCAATGCCAGGACATCTCTTGTATCATGTCTGCAGTCTCTGACCATGTCACCAAAACTTCCATTCGGTGCACCCCTAATTATACTTAATAAATCTGTGTCTTGTTTTTATTTTTTTTCCCCTTTTTGTTATGTTGTTAATCATGCCAGGGTTGCAGTTCCCTGCAAAACTTATACCATCATCATGGTTTCTTTTATTCTTTTCAAATGCTACTTTTTCTGCCGAATCATTTGTTTTATTTGACAAACGTAAAGGAGTAAAGTGTGTGCATGGCTAATTGAAGCTCAGCTGTGCAATAGTACTCCTTTCCGGTACTAAAGTCACCTATTTTATGGGTATTGCATGCTTGAGGTTTTAAAAATAGGGAATAGAAGAAAACATGCAGACAAGAGAAGTAAATTCCCCCAAATATCAAGTATTATATAGGATCCTTCACTGTGTTAGCAGTACCAGGACATTAACAAATGATAGAATCAGAAGTTATTACAGTTTTCGATTACTGATCAACGTCTGTTCAGTCGCCCTGTCTGTATTCATTTGCTTGATCAGCGCCACAGGCAATAGGCTACAGTGCTGATCTGTGTATTCTGATGGACAGGGAGCCAGCTCCCTGGTGTCAGAATGCAATGACACAATGGTTAGGATCCACGCAGTCCATTGGGTCAGTTCTTCCTTCCCTTTTTTTTTTTTTTGGTTAAACTAATAAAACTGACCCATGTATGTGTCCAGCTTTATTTTTTTTACTTTTTTTATTTTAATTTTAGGCTTTTTTACTTTAATTGGGCTGGTGATCCAGTCTGTAAATCTGTTATTTTTCAACTTCCTTTAACAGAACAAGCTGTTGAGACAAACCATTTACCACTGACAAGGGTGTTTTTATTTATGTAAATCCCGAAAGGAAAAAAAAATTGTAATGGCTTAACGTTTTAGCTGGAGTTGGGCTTCAATGTGTTAAATCGATTCCATCTAAATCTGTCCTTCTAATGAACTGGCTGAATTTTGATCCATGTATGGGTAGACTGATTGTCCCCAAGCTGTTGGCAGTTGTCATTGAGTTCTGCCAGCTGCGAAAGATCCCCGCGTCGGCAGAACACAATAGAACACTGCCTGTGTTGATGAGGGAATCCAGCGATTTTCTTTCCTTCCACTTGTGGTGGAAGGAAAAAAAGATTGAGTCCATATATCGACTGCTAACACTACCCTTTCCCCACACTGACAATACTGCTATTCATAGGTGTCTGCTTTACTACTTCATCCAGGATGCAGACACCCTAAAAACCCGTACACACGGTACGATTATTGGACAACAATGGTCATACAACAGCCTGTTGGCTGATTATCCGACTGTTAGTATGCACAATCCCACAGCCAATTTCCAATTATTGTCCAACAGAAGTTGTCTGACAAGACGAGAAAACTTTTGTTGGTCAATTTTCAGCTCATGTGTACAAAAGTTGGAAGTGCTAAACACACATGCTCGGAATCCAGGAAGTGTTCAGTCATGTAAACCTGCGTTTCTAATTCACAAATCGCATTGACTTTGTTATACGCTCGTAACATGTCACTACATTCGGCTTTGTTGGCTGATTATTTGACTACCGTCAGTGCGGTAGACAAAACCGCCAACAGCCAATTTGGACAAAAGTTGGACGTGCGGTCATACGACAATCGGCTCGTGTGTACGAGGCTTTAGGCAGGAAGTGTTACTGGCTATACCACCAGGTGAAATTAAAAGAAAATGGATGCAGCCACCACATCTAAGGATTGGTAAGCTGCAATATACATTTTTTTGTTTTCGGGTTTAATACTGCCTTAACCACTTCCTTACTGGGCACTTAAACCCCCCTCCTGCCCGAACCAATTTTCAGTTTTCAGCGCTGTCGCTCTTTGAATGACAATTGCGCGGTCGTGCGACGTTGTACCCAAATAAAATTTGCGTCCTTTTTTTTCCCACAAACGGAGCTTTCTTTTGGTGGTATTTGATCGCCTTTGCATTATTTCTGATCACCGCTATAAACAAAAAAAGAGCGACCATTTTGAAAAAAAACTATTTTTTACTTTTTGCTATAATAAATATCCAAAAATAAAAAATAAACAAATTTATTCATCAGTTTTGGCCGATATTTATTCTTCTACATATTTTTTTGATAAAAAAAATCGCAATCAGCGTTTATTGATTGGGTTGCGCAAAAGTTATAGCGCCTACAAACTATGGACATTGATTTATGGCGTTTTTATTTTATTTTTTTGTTTTTTACTGGTAATGGCGGCGATCTGCGATTTTTATCGGTACTGCGATATCGGGGCGGACATGTCGGACGTTTTTGACACTTTTTTGGGACCAATGACATTTATACAGCGTCAGAAATTTAAATGTCCACTGATTACTGTATAAATGTCATTGGCAATGAAGGGGTTAACCAGCAGGGGGCAGTGAAGGGGTTAACTATGTTCCCTGGGTGTGTTCTAACTTTGGGGGGGCGGGGCTGGTCGGGACATAACAGATCTAACTGATCCCAGTGACAGGGATCAGTAGATCTGTCATGTCCCCTGTCACGAACGGGGAACCGCGGTGTTTACTTCGGCGGTTCCCCGTTCCTCCTCTCTGAAAGGAGATCGCGGGTCTCCGGCGGACATCGGGTCCGCCCGACCCGCGGGCACGCTCCCGCAGTGTGCGGCGGCACGTGCGCGCGCCGCTCGCGCCCGCGGGAGCGTGCCCTGCATGAGCCAAATGGGAGGACGTCTATTGACGTCCTCCCAGCATTTTAGAGCCGTGCTGTAGCCGTCATTCGGCTATGGCGTGGGTGGGAGGTAGTTAAAGTAGAATTATAGGCAAAACCTTTTTCATTCTTGGATAGAGCTTGTGTGTTTTTTTTTTTTTTTTTTTTTTTTTTTTTTTTTCCATCTGCATCTCATTGGGGAAATTTACCTTCACTTCCTGCCTCATGGCCAAAACAGGAAGTTATAGGAAATCCCTGCAAATTAAGAGAATCTCTTGGGACCCCCCAGGTCCCCATTTGGAAGATTTCCCCTCTCTTGCTTTTTTGGGGACAACCTAAAATTTGGGATTTCCTTTTACTTTCAATGATAATGGTAAACAGAACAAATTGAGAGGGTACATTTCTTTATTGGGGGCACAGACAGCAATAAGCACTCACGGGTGTTCTAATCTCTACTCTATCCAAAAAAAGGTTTGCCTTTTAGTTGTACTTTTTTAGCTTCTTTGCCTCTAAATAAAATGAAACCGATAATTGTTGCTAAGTAAAGGATTCCTGCTCTGCAATAATGATACAATATGCTGCCCTGTTCCAAAAATGTATACTTACTTTTTCATAGCAGAAATCCCTGTTCCACCTGCCCAGCTTGTACAGTGCTGTGCAGTGTGTTGACATTCTCTTCCGTCCCTAATGTCACAAACATTGAATAATAGGCTGCCTGACACAGACTTCACGTCTGCTTTCTGCAAACAAGAATTGTTTAGATATCTTTTTATAGACTTCCCCTACTTTATAATTATCTTTATTTTCAGATCCTCACTACTAGAGGAGCCCAAGTCTAAGTACAGCACTTCTAAGTTAGGTAATTTGTTAAGCTCTGGGTCTGTCTTCACCTTGCTTGGATAAGGGCCCAACATATCAATTAAGCTTTGACATTTTACAAACATACACTAGTGGATCAACTGGAAGAGTGCCCAATGATTGCTTGGGCCACATTGTACGTTTTATTTTTACTGGTCTATTATACTCTGCAAATAAATAGCAGTTGTGCTTGACAATTTTCTGAAATATGGCATGCTTAAAGTGTACAGTATATGCATGCATTATCCAAATAAGTGTAAAAAAAATAGTTCTACCTACGCACTTAAAAACTTAAATTTTTTGAGCCCCTCCCCCAACACTCAAATACGAACATAAATGTGCATCAAGGGTGCCTATGTACAAAAATGGTGATTGCGCTACACGTTTGTCACTGCACATGCCAGAGTGAGAGCAATAATAATTCTATGGACCCATTATTCATTATTAACTCTAAACTGATGACCTTTAGGGGCTGTCCAGGGGACTTGTAAGCGTCACCTATGGAAAATGTAGGGTTTTTTTTTTTTTTTTTAAATCCGATTTTTCATTTTTTTAAATTTGTTTCCTTTTTACATAACAAACATGTAGAAATAAAACCACCACCAAACAAAAAACAAAAAAACCCAGTACAAGAAATTCCCTTTTCCCCTTTATTTTTCCCTTCCTCTGCTCTCTTCCTCTCTCCTTGCCTTACTGCTCAGTTAAAGCAGAAGTAAACCCATCGAGTTAGCAGTTTCAAATATGCTGGGAATGTGACTGTCACATTGGTTGTGCTCTCAACCAAACTCTCAAACCATCATAACTGATCACATGTGCAGCATCTTGGCAGTTGAAGATTAAACGGAGGTCAAGATGACAGTTTCCTTGGCAGAAAATGATAGGAGGGTTTACTTGCATTATAAGCTGACCACACGTTCACTGTGGCAGGTCGGCTCTATCGTGCGAAACAACATACTTGTACATCATTTTGTGTAATACACTGGGGGGGGGACGACCCGCGCGCGCCACCGGAAGCGGTCACAAGCTGATTGGACACTGTGTAAACAAGGTAGATCGCCGTTCTGACAGGGAAGACCGATCTCGGTCTTCAGTTAGAGCACCCCCCCATGGTTAGAAAGCACCAGCTAGTCACACAATTAACCCTTTGATCGCCCTTGATGTTAACCCCTTCCCTGCCAGTGTCATTCGTACAATAACAGTGCATATTTTTAGCAGTGTCAGTTAGGTGTCCAATTTGTCCACCGCAATGTCTCAGTCCCGCTAAAAATTGCTGATTGCCGCTATTACTAGTAAAAAAAATAAAAAAAATAAATAAATAAAATGCCATAAAAATATCCCATAGTTTGTTGGTGCTATAACTTTTGCACAAACCAATCAATATATGCTTATTGAGATTTCTTTTTCCCCAAAAATATGTAGCAGAATGTATATTTTATTTTTATACTTCTTGTAATGCCACCTTTTTGCAATACTACTATTCTCGCAATGCTAATTTTTCGCTATACTATAGGGATATCGATGGGCCTGCCTGCCGTTATTGGTGGATATCAAGCCCTCGGTTCTATATATGTTAATCTTATTTGTTTGAATGAAGTGTTTGCTGAGGCTCGTCTAATTGTATCCATTGAGAAGTATGATGAGTTAACGTCTGGATAGGTGTACCAATATGACTGCCACCGATGATGTGATCTCAGGCCGTTGGGTTACCATCCATTATAAAAGCTGGAGGGTGCAGTAACATGGTGCTGCTTCCGATGACGTCTTTGTGGCGAAACGCATAAGACGGAGCTAGATCGCCATTGCGCAACTTCTGGCTCTCATTCTTTGGAACGCAGATAGCATCAGACTTTCTGGTTTGCAAGCCTGACTTCTCTAACAACTAATTTAAGTGGCTGATTGTCTGCATTAACATCATGTTATATTATTACGCCATGGAAATGTCTTATTGTCGTTACATGGGGATCTATTGGCTCACATTGTGAGGAGAGACAAACTGCTACCACGCTGTCTACTGTCTTACCCTGCTGCCATTGCCACAGCACAAATTCTACTTTAGTGGTCGGCGGAGCTAGAGAGTGTATTCACATAAGGTGAGCACAAGTGATATAGTCACCTTCTGCATTGCTCCTTGTGACACTAGCATTACTATTCGGAACTTTTATTCAGCTGATGAACTGTTGGAGTCACCACACTAATTCACTGGACTATTTAACTTATTCATTTCTGCTTTTTAATTATTTGTTATTTATCCATATTTATTTCCTTCATTTATTTATTTATTCTATGTTTGCACATGGTTGGATATGCACATGTTTGTTTTATGCATGATATGGTATGCTCCCATGAAAGGAGAAATAGTATTTTTTTTTTTTTTTGCAGGATTTGCACACAGCACCCACATTTGAGCGGTAAAGGTGTATAACAATTTCATACTATTTTTTATAACTTTTTTACAAAATATTTTTTGCTATATTTGCTCATTCCATTAGCACCTTTAAGGTGTCTCACGGGGAACCCCCCTTTCATTATACCCTTTACTCTTAACACTTTTTTGGTTCACCTTTTTGGTTTTATATGCTCATACCCACTTTCTGAATCTGATAACTTTTATGACATCCGCTTAGTGGCTGTTATTGTGGGGGCAGCAGCTACACATATCACTTTCGGTGTTTTTTCTTTCTACCCCTTGCTATTCTGTTTTTTATTGGATTTGTTTTATAGCAGAAAGTAAAAAACATTTTTTTTTTTTTTCAAAATTGTCGCTCTTTTTTTTTTTTTGTTTATAGCGCAAAAAATAAAGCCCGCAGGGATGATCAAGTACCACCAAAAGAAAGCTCTTTTTTGGAAAAATGACATCAATTTTATTTGGGTACAGCGTCGCACAACCGCGCAATTGTCATTTAAAGTAACGCAGTGCTCTTTCGCAAAAAAAGCCGGGTCAATAATGGGGGTAAAACCCTCCGGGGTTGAAGTGGTTAACAGCACATTTGTTTTATTTTCAGGCCAACCTGCTCTTCAAAGGCTACCTCTTTATTACACATTTAGGCTGGAGCGTCTATCCATTTTTTTTCCATATTTTTTGAACTTCAAGGATGCGTTTTGTTGAGCATACTGTAGGAGTGTTTATCAAACACAGTGGCGACCCGGGCCGTCCATCAGGGCATATGGGCGCTGTCCCCTCTCTCCAGCCACTCCCTCTATGTCATAGATAGATTCAAGCATAGCATGAATCTATCCATGGCCGCCCATGACCACCACCCCATTTATGCGGCCGGCTCTGAATTACCGTGGGGGGTGGTGTCATGAAGCATCTCATTAGAGCCGTAGGCTCTAATTCACTTCATTAAAGTGTGGCTTGTGGTGCAAAGCGTATGTTACCGGTTTCCTGATTGGCGAAGAAGACAGGCGATCCTATTGGACGCCTATCTCGGAGGAGAAGGAATATATCGCCAGAGCACGCTTCCCGCTCGCCGGACTCTGCTCACTGCTAGCCTGCTAATAGATGGGGTAAGTGCGAGACTTTGTCCCGACTTTGGGGGGGGGGGAGGGGTCTGTCAGTGCCGCGAGCCCCGCGAGGGTGCCTGCAATTTACCCCACCTGTACTCTGGTGACTCGGTATACTGCTATCTGAGGCTCTGTATACCACTATCTGGTGGCTCTGTATACCACTATCTGGTGGCTCTGTATACCCTATCTGGTGATGCTGGGCTGTATACTCCTGACACAATGGGTGGAAACTATAAGGGGTGGGGCTTATGAGAAGTGGGAGGAGTTGAAAAGGGAGGATGGGGTCTGGCACCCCCCCAATCCTACAATTTCACCAGCCGCCACTGATCAAACATAACATGTTTATCTATTTCCCGGATCCAGAAGACTTCTTGAGTAAACAAATGCATCCACTATATCCAAGGACTAGATACAATACAATTCAATACAGGAATAAACGAAGGGCCCGCTTGTTAGAGCTTACAGCGCCATTCATTCCTGAGTTTTCCGTGGTTAAGCTTTGAAAGTGCATGTAATTCATTAGTTTGATTTTATATATTAAAACTGCACTTCTGTCCAAAATGTTCCATTTTTTTTGTTAGAATAGTTTACAGGTTTCAAATATAAGCAAGTGTTTCCTTTTAAACTTTCCTTTGAAGCGGTAGTAAACCCTAAAATCTATTTTTACCTACAGGTAAGCCTATAATAAGGCTTACCTGTAGGTAAAAAGAATATCTCCTAAACCTGCATGGTTCAGGAGATATTCGCCCTGCATGCAGCCTCTGACATTAGCGGCGCATGCGCTCTGACGATCTGGCCGAGGCGGCCGGCATCTCAGAGCTGGCTGCCGGTGCGAAGAGCTCCCGCGCGCATGCGCAGGAGTGACGTCACGCGGCTCCGGCCACTCACAGCGCCGGAGCCGCGTACCCGGAAGACAGAAGAGGACAAAGATGTCAGCGTCCTTAGCGCTGACCGACTCGGGCATCGGGGGCCTCGTTCTAAGGTAAGTATTTCATAATATGTTAGTATGCAATGCATACTAACATATTATGCGATTTTTCTTGCAGGCTTTTTTTTTATTTTTATTTCGGTCAGCGGGTTTACTACCGCTTTAACACATTTGGGGGTATGTTTATAAAGCAGTGAATGTTTACCAAATATTCACTTAAGGTGTATCTTCTGGTGCATGTGTTTTTTTTAAATACCAGTGATTCGCCTGTGGTGAGTGTTTAGGCTGCATTCACACCTGAGCGTGAAGCTACAAAACTCTGGAGGGTAAAAAAAAAAATCAATGATTCTCTATGGAGATGGTACACATCTCCACTCAAAAACGCCTGAAGCTAAAAGCCTGAAAACGCCTGAAGCTCAAACAAGTTCTGAAAGTATTTTTTCAGGCAGATTTGGGAGTTTCTGCTTTTTACTTTAATGACCTTTACAAAATTGCGGTAAAAGTCACGCGACTTTCTGCCTGGAAAAGACACGCTCTGGTGTGAATGCAGCCTGCCACAGCCTCTGCTCTATGATTTATGTCCCTGTGTATTATTGAAAGGCACAATATACATGACGGGGAAGAATTTTGCTAAACCAGGACACAGCAGCACAAGGGTTTTTTTGCATTTTGTGGGTTTAGGAGACCCAAGTCACTGTGCAAGGAATCGTCTAATCATTTATGTAAAGTTTTTGGTGGGTCATCGGAAATCATCTTAGTTATCGATCATGAAGTCTATGTGAAACTTTTTTTTTTTTTTTTTTTAATTCTTTTCTGTTTAGAATTTTGTAGCGGATTGATAAAGCATTCCCATACTTCTAAATATTGTGTGCCTGCATTGCTTTCCATAAAGTATCCATCATCCACTGCTGTGTGTGTGTGTGTGTGTGTGTGTGTGTGTGTGTGTGTGTGTGTGTGTGTGTGTGTGTGTGTGTGTGTTTGTTTTTTTTTTTTTTTTTTTTTACACAATACA
>BLSH010258953.1:363608-377061 GCA_018402905.1 Glandirana rugosa | reverse complement strand
CTTATCCTGTACTGTAGCACTGTGCCCTCCTGCCCACCTTGTAATGTGCTCTCCTGCCACCCCCCCTCATACTCTGTCCTCCTGCACCACCATCTAGTGTACAGAGGGGCCGGCTCCAGGTCTGTTTCATGATGCCCTGTTTTAGCATGAGGTAAAAAAAGAGGCAGGAATGGCAACGTTCAGTCTCCTGACTTCTTCCTTTTTTTTTTTTTTTTTAGCTGACTCTTAGATTCAAAGCAAATGTGTCAAGCCCAGGACAGTAACATTCAAAAATAATTGCTGGACAGCCTCTCTCTGATGCAACACCTTTATTGTGCGAAGTCCAATAAAATCCAAACTGACACTGCATGGGTACAAAGATACAAGGACAAGCAGCTAATGTGTTTCACATCATCAAAGCTGCTTAAAGTGGTTGTCAACCCGTGGAACCATTTTAACCTACAGGTAAGCCTATAATAAGGCTTACCTATAGGTTCCCTGCATATCTCCCAAACCTGCACGTTTTACGAGATATACAGTGTACTGTGATGTGCCCATGTCATTGGGCACATTCGCAGTGAAGAAACTGCCTTCGTGCCATTCCTTCACTGAGATTGCGCCGTGACTGGTGACATCACGCGACTCTGGCCAGTCACAGAGCTGGGGATCACGGCCCTGGAAGGAAGGGAGTTAGAGGGGCAGAAGATGCACGCGGCCTGGAGTGGGGACATCGTGGGCTTCCAATGCAGGTAAGTGGCACATAATGTGCTAAAAATGTGATGCATACTAGCCCATTATGCTTTTACATTGCAGGGTAACATAGAGGGTTTACTTCCTCTTTAATCATAGCTGAGGAATACAATCTGATCGTTCACATATATGAGGATAAAAGACCAACCAAAAAACAGGCTCTGTCAAAATCCCTCCCACACACAATCCGATGTAAGTGAAACCACACATGGGGAGACCATCAAGAAAGAGGAGAAGGACAAAACACCAGACTCAAATAATCGAGCCGGCAGATTAACCTCCTAATACTCCCTTGATGTTGAAAGACAACCCATATCAATAAAAGTACTAGTGAAAATAAGAATAAAGAAAAATATAGAAAATAAAATGTAGATTACATAACCTATTAAATTGTAAATCTATATAATCTAAAAATCTGTATACTAAATGTGTCATTATTAAGTAGTTGGTTTTTCACAACCACAAAAAGCTGGAAGAACAATGGGTACAATAAAACAACCAAATATCTCCAGCATATCCATGGTAAAACTGGACTTCACTTAGAAGAAAAGATGAAAAAGAAACCAGAAAATAAACCGAGGATGCTATCGAGGCACAAATATAATCACAATCCAATAGATTATATCGATCGACCAAAGAATAAAAAAGATAAATATTAAAGCAGACATTAACACAATATAAAATGATTCAGAAAAAAACAGAACCTAGTATTATAAGACATGTCAAAATGTTCTAAAAATAAGGTAAATTAAATAGTAATTTTACTATCCACAACAGGTCGACAACACAATACAATATAATGGGTATGGCTGAAAGAGGGTGATAAAGAACAACACTACAAATAGGAAGTAAATGTCAATTAACAATTATTGACCATATAATAGACATCATAATAAAGGAACATAAAGAATTCTACATAATAGGCAAATCTAACAAAGGGAGCAATTAAAAATTACTCATAATAGTGGGAAACATCCCACTCAAAGTTCAAGCCTGTTGGCCTTTTGATATTCAAGGTGAATATCCAGAAAACCTCTTTTCTGCATAAAATATTACTTTTTTCACCCTCCTTTTCCATGCCCTGAGTTGCCAAGCTTGACACATCTTTGTTATAATGTTCAACCCCATGCCTAGCCACGTTAGAGTGTTTCTTTTCTATATCCTATAAGCGATTATGCAACCGGTCTCTCAACCTGTGGGTTGTCCGACCCACATCTTGAATTCAACACAAAGTACATGCAATCACATAAACCAAAAAACGTGTATTACAGTTGATAAAGGACAAGATTCTTCTAAAAGATTTGCCTGTAGACCATGAAAGAACTGTATCCCCTTTTTTGATGATTGAGCAGTATGAACAACCGCCCATACCACATTTGAATGTGCCCTTGATTTGCAGCCAATGGGAAGCTGACTGCTAGTGTACAGGCTTGGAGATAACAATTTGCCTAGGGTAGGTGCCCTCCTTGAAACCACTCGTATTCACCAGATGAAATCTGTGCATAAATAGGATCGTTGGATAGTACAGGGAGATATTTACTAATTATCCTTCTGATTCTCTCGAACTCCATGCTATATGGAGTTGAGAAAACCAGGGCTTTCAAAGATGACATCGATTTATCGTTCCTTTTATTTGCACACGGATGTTTCTCTTTTAATTAACACATTCCGTGGGGTCCTATCTGTGATGTTAAAGGCCTTTTAAATGATGGATTTTGGATATCCCCTCTCTTCAAATCTAGAGGACATTTTGAGGCTTCCCTCTTAAAGTCCACATCTCTGCTACAAATTAATTTCAGCCTGAGAAATTGTCCTATTGGTATGGCCTGGATGACTATAATTGGCTCTCAAAAGCGTGTTACCTGCAGAAGGTTTTCTGTACAAACTAGAAATCGCCTCCATCTCCTGTTAACAAAACATCCAAAAATGTGATCGATGTTGAATCACAATGCCCTGTAAATCAAAGATTTAGATCATTTTTATTCATATACTGTAACCATTCCTCAAGATTTATCTGTTGCCCGGATGCTACGAACAACAGATCGTCTATGTAGCGACAGTAAACTTTCTTGACTCCTCGATGGGGACTATCAGATCCAAATATGTGGGACCTCTCCCACCATCCCATATATAAATTGGCTAAGGATGAACTTGGCTCCCATAGAGGCCCTGCACATCTGGAGGTAATAGTCCCCGTTGAACATGAAAAAAGTGAGTAAAAACTTTAAACTCATCAGGATAAACACTTGGAGAACAAGGGAAAACCAGCCAAACCTTCTCAGAAATAAGACACTGCTCTCAATCCCAGGGCATGTGGAATCGAGTAATAAAGATTGGAGACCTCGCACGTGATTCATTGATGGTCCTCTCTCCATGCAAATTCATTTCATTTAAATAATAATTGTTTAGTATCTCTGAGAAAACCTGGCAGCTCCATAACCAGTGGCTGTAACTGTAAATATTAGAGAGTTCCTGCTTAAAGGATGTGGTGGTGTCGTCTCTGAGCTTGGTATAAGTCCCTGCATCAGATCACTGACGCAGGGCTTTGCTCTCATGGGTGACTGAATTGAGAACCTACAACCGAGCCCCCCATCTCTCACCTTAACGGGCACCATGTGTGTCTAATCCCTCTCCACCAACTTTTGAAATAAATCCATATCCTTGCCCCAGAGCCCGCCTGATAAAAATCTGATTTTATTTTAAATGATGCTGCCGTATGTTCTGAATGGGGATCATCTGGGCAAGGATCGGACTCTAAGGCTAGATCACTAAGATCACATAATGCACATGCATCAGAAAAAGTTTGGGGAGAGAGAGGACTCTCCTACCACTGGATGTTCCTCCACCTCATCCACTCCATCAGGTTCATTAAACCGGACAATCCCAGGGCGCTAGGTCGCCATGGCAACCATAAACCTCATCCTGGTGAGCTGCAGCCAATGCTTCTCTCCGCTCACTATCTTAAGCATCTCCGAGCCGTTCACTGCCTAAGCTGACAGCTGTTAAAAGAAAAAAAAAATCCAGGCAGTCTGCCAAGTTCTCACAACATGCTGATAAGTGTAAACAAAAAGTTTCTTTTTGGTACTTTAAATGGTTAAACTGAGCTCATCTGCAGACCAGAGCTCATTCCTTTGATCTAAAGACTAAACCTTTTCTGACATTTGTTGCTTACAAGTTTAAAATCCAGTATTGCCTGTTCGAAAATTACTTAGAACCCCCAAACATAATAAATAAATACATATACATATACATACACATATATATATATATATATGAGCTGCACGATTCTGGCCAAAATGAGGATCACAATTTTTTTGCTTAGAATAAAGATCACGCTTCTCTCACGATTCTCGCGGCGTAACATCTTACATATACAAAACAAATGGGCTAACAGCACTGTTTTTAGTTTTTTGAAAGGGTAATTTTTCCAAAAAAATTGCATTTGAAAGACCGCTGCGCAAATACCGTGTGACATAAAATATTGCAACAACCGCCATCTTTTTCTCTAGGGTCTCTGCTAAAAAAAAAAAAATATATAATGTTTGGGGGTTCTAAGTCATTTTCTAGAAAAATATATTGGATTTTTATTTGTAAGCAGAAAATCAGAAAAGATTGTCTTTAAATGGTTAAACTGAACATCTTCTATACACGGGAGTTCATTCCTTTTGAAGTAATTAACATTGTATCTTTCTAGCTTCGGTTATCTGCGTGACTTCAGAACTTGGCTCTCTGCCCAGACTTGGCAGTCTCTCCAGAGACTCAGGTCGCTCCGACTTAGAAAAGACTTCAGGCGACTTGCATTGACTTTTATTACAGTCAAGTCGCGCTGAGTTTCCCACAAGTCGGACTCCATTAACTGCACTGAAAATCGCGGTAATGCCTGATGGAGATCGCAGGGGGGGGTGGATCAAGATTGCGATTTTAATACGATTAATTGTGCAGCTCTAATATAAATATAAATATATATATATATTATGCATATATACTGTGTGTGTGTGTGTGTGTGTGTGTGTGTATAATAATGCATGTATATGTGTGTGTATGTATATATATATAATATTACCAGAGAATAAATTGGTGGCTGTTTCAATATTTTATGTCACACGGTATTTGGGCAGCAGTCTTTCAAATGCAATTTTTTTGGAAAAAATGCACTTTAATGAATTAAAAAAAAAAAAACAGTAAACAGTAAAGTTAGCCCATTTTTTTGTATAATGGGAAATATGATGTTATGCCAAGAGAATCGTGATCTTTATGCTAAGCAGCAAAATTGTGATTCTCGTTTTAGCCAGACTCGTGCAGCTCTACTGTGTGCTGTGAGGTGGAGGAGGGGAAATAAGGCATCTGGATATGCTTTAGAAGAGTCTTTCTATGTCCTCTGATAAAGCCCTGTGCACCATCAACAATTACCACTCTTTATGTGCAGCTAGGCTTTCATCCTGACCGTAAACCCACCAGAACCATGAATAGTCACCGTGGGGGGACACACATGTAGGCAGGAAGTGGCTACAAAGAGGCAGCAGAACATCAGTAGCACTGGAATACTTCTTTCATCCTTTTTTGTATTTTATTTAAAGTGTCACTAAGGCTTCATTTAGATGTGCATTTAGGTGGTAAAAATGTGCAGTAGAGACATGTTTTTGCTACCCACCAACCGCCCTTAAGCTCCCTTAGGCAGCAGATGAGGGTGTTTTACATGCCACAGTCACGATGCATTAAGCATAATAAGGAGTTAACCCCTATAACAGGTTTTTAGTGTCACTCTTTCTGGCTAGTTATAACCCTGATGTTACGTTGGAGTTATTGACTGGCTGCTCTGCTGTGAGTAAGTTAGGTTTAAGGGGTAATTACTTGCCTTACCCCAGGTACTGACAACCCACACCACGCTGAAAAAAACTGGCTCCTAACTTTTTTAGCTGGCTTCTAGATTCAAAGCAAGTTTGTTAATCCCTGCATTAAAGTATGCTTCCTCAAAGTCAATGCTCGAGAGAATTTATTAACATATAAGATTGTTGCAAATAAATCGAAACGGTTGGTAGGGCAAAAATTCGGACCCCTAGATAAGAGTATCTTCGGACGTTGATAGCGGTCATTTAGAAAGATTGATCACATTCAGTGTTTGACCCATTCCTGTAGCTGATAACGGGCCTCATTTGCCTCTTTTGAGCTTTTTGCCTCCCCTCCTCATTTTGCTGTTTTTTTTCTTTTTTTTTCTTCCTGCCTTTGTGAGCACTCTGGTTTAAATCCTTTTTTTCAACATTATTCAATGGCCCATTTCAGGAGAGGAGTAAGAGGCCGCAACAGCAAAGGTGTCATTAGCCAGTTCACTTTCCGGATCCGAAAAGCTGACTCGCTTTCTCATAGGGGTTTTGCAAGATCCGCCCAGACAGAAAGACGGTTTCCTCTATACATAAACGTTATTTTCATGATCGATGCGATCTCTGATTTCTCCTCCTTAATAGCAATTGCCCCATTCTCCAACTTAACAAGTCTTTTATTTAACTGACCATCCAGTACACCAAAATTAGCGAGATCTTGTTCAGCCGATCCTTCTGAATGTTGGACATTTCACTCTGTAGACGATCCAGATCTTTCTTTTTAGATTTCACAATGATCTTCATTAATTGAAAGGAACATGTAGACCGAGCATTAGTCCATTCCTATTTCAACTTCTCATCAAAAAGATCAAAGGTTGAAAACATTTTGATTCTTAATCCACGTGGAATTTATTCCAATGTGAGATACTCATTTAAAGTGCTTATATCCCAATATGATCTAATTTCCTTCGCCATTAGACTTTCCAGTCCCTGAAAGGTACGTTTTAAAATATTGTCAGCATCTGATGACTGCAGTATTCCACCTTGTTGAATGGAGAGGGTTATCCAATAGGGCTGTAAGAGTCCTACTGTACCCGATCTCTGATTCCATGGTGACTGGTGTGGATTCAACCATGACAGGTGTTGTTAAAGCAGGGAAATCAATAACGTTTGGTATTATACAAGATGATTTAGGTGGATGGGATGAAGCTATGCCAAGCAGTGTATAATACAGCAAAGTCCAGTCTTTTTAAATTGTTAATTACTACTGCAGAGCCAGCACCTGTATGCTTCAAAACAGGGAAGGTGGTATAGGGGATTGCATACATGCCTAGAGCCGTGTAAGTACATGTAACTTATGTAGAAGGTTTTCATCTCTGTGTATCAACCCAGGCCAATCACTTCCCTGTAAATATTTTTGGGTATATAACCACTTTAAGGATAGCCCCTCCCCCTAAACCCTTATCCAGTCTCTCAAGTCCAGTCTCAATCCAGCGCTGCACCAGTCTGCTGCTGCTTTTCTCTTCCTGGTCTCACTGGATGCTCTGGCGACAGCTTGAACTGCTTGCAAACAATTGGTTTTGATTTGCTAAGCTATAACCGTGATTTTTTTACAACCAGAGCTAAACAGAGTCACATTGTTGAAAATGACTATTAAACCTTTTTCTGCCAAAGCCTTTTTTTGAACACATGTTTAAACATCATTTTAGGCCTGAAGATTCCATAAAACCCCAAACATTTTATATTTTCTGAAAGCAGAAACCCTAGAGAATAGAACAGTTCCAATTTTTTATGTTACCCGATATTAGTGCAATGGTTTAGAGAATGCAAAATTTCAGTAAAAATTACACTAAAGTTTAATTTTTTTGATGCCAGAAGGGGGTTGGGCCTGGCTTTCAATGTGAGCAGACGTGAGTTGGCTCTGCTCCTGCTGATTGCTTGCTTGATGGCAGCTCTGGACAGGCTTATCTGAGCCTAGAGACTGATCGCTGTGGTGTGGGAGCATGCTTATTGCTGGGGACTGAGCGGAGGATTGAGTGGAGGTGAGAAGGTGGTCAGCATATGCTCCTGAGCTGTCTGTGCGGGACTGGGGAGTGTGGCTGGGCGCTGCTGAAGCTGGGACTGGATCGCATTGTCCCCTGTATCACCCTCTGATGTCGCTCCCTTGGGATGCCATCGGAGAGTCGGGATAGGTGGCTGCAGAGGTGAGGGGTTAGCATGTTGGCTACAGATCCTGGAGCATGCTCTGGTATATCCAAAGTTTTACCGGAGTTTAATCAGAAGCTGACTGGAATAAGAATGCTCTTCAGTCCAGAAAGTGTCAGAACTTCAGAGTGTCAGTGAGGTGAGTGGACTTGAGTGGTGATAGAGGTAGGACGGGGAGTGCTCCTATCCTGGGATCTGTGCATAGACTGTGTATAGAGTGGTTTTGTGCTGAATCCATCCTCACCCTGGGGACACGTTGGGGGATACCCCCGAGTCATCCCCAGAGTCTGACTGTAAAGTTCTGGTTGCAATAGCTGGTGGGGTGCACTGAAGCTTGGGATAACCACTAGAGCCATGCTGAGGAGGAATAAAGGGGATGCAACACTGCATTGGTCTACCCTCCCAACATTCATAAATCAAAGATAAAGATTTGGTGGAGAAGTTGCAATGTTCTTCATGGTATGTGACTACGGAACCCCCAGTAACACGGCAGGCAGCTGAACATACAACGGAGAAGCAAGATACCCATGAGCAGATCCCGGCAGCTACATATACAAATATACAGGGGAATGATGTGCATATAGATGGGGAGAGGGAGAGTGAGAAGGAAATGAAAAAAGGAAAAACTGTTAGACTATGCAAAATGTTCAAGAGGGAGAGCCAACCTTAAAATATGTATTCCAAGCAGTACAGATCTGCAGTGCTACGTTGTCCACCTTATCAAATATGTGTCAGTATTTACGTGAAGAAGTCACTATTATACATTCTGATATGGAAAAAGTGCAAGAGTTTATGCAGCGTGATCACGGTCTAAACATCAGGCTAACTACATAGATGATTTAGAAAACAGACTCCACAGAAATAACGTGAGGATACTAGGCCTCCCAGAACAGATGGAAGGAAGAAACCCCATGGAATTTATGGGAAAATGGTTGTTGGAGACTTTTGATAAAAAGCATTTTTTCTTTGTTCTTCTCCGTTGAGCGTGCACATAGGATACCATCAAGATCCCCTCCCCCACACCCAGCCATTGTAAAAATGCTGCACCTTAGAGACAGAGAAAACATTTTGGCCCTGGCTCGAACAAAGGGTAATATAGATGTTAATGGCTCAAAAAACTCTTGCTATCCGGACTATTCAATTGAAGTACAGAAAATGAGGGCACAATATGCAGAAGTTAAAAAGTGACTCAGCAAGCTACAAATATCATATGGAATGCTATATCTGGCCACACTTAGGATTGTTGCTAAGGCCGAGACTATTTTCTCTGACAATCCTAAAAAAAGCAACTTTGGTCTTGTAGCCGCAACAGTACATCCAATTGATGAGACAATTTTTTTCTCGCTTTTGTCCATTCACTATAAGCTAAAGGCAGGAGAGGAGTTCTCCTCCTTTTTTCTTTTCTTTGTTCAGCTGAATGCATGTTCACATTCAAGCCCGGAATAGTTAACTTTTTTTTTTTTTTACCCCCTGTTTTTTCCTTGGGGAAAAATGTTTTTTTAAAAGGAATCGGTCACAAAGTTGAAGTTATGCCGGGGCTGGATATTTCAACAAGACAACAACCCAAAACACTGCTCAAAATCTACTCGGGCATTTATGCAGAGGAACCAGTACAATGTTCTGGAATGGCCATCCCAGTCCCCAGACCTGAATATCATTGAACATCTGTGGGGTGATTTTGAAGCGGGCTGTCCATGCTCGGCAACCATCAAACCTAACTGAACTGGAGATGTTTTGTAAGGAGGAATGGTCCAAAGTACATTCATCCAGAATCCAGACACTCATTACAGGCTATAGGAAGTGTCTAGAGGCTGTTATTTCTGCTAAAGAAGGCTCTACTAAATATTGATGTAATTTTTCTGTTGGGGTGCCCAAATTTATGCACCTAATTTTGTTTTGATGCATATTGCGCATTTTCTGTTAATTCAATAAACCTCATTTCGCTACTGAAATATTACTGTGTCCTTCAGTTATTTGATAGATCAAAATGAAATTGCTCATCCAAACACCCAAATATTTATAAATGACAATCATGGAAATTGTCAGAGGTTCCTAAACTTTTGCATACAACTGTATGTACATCAGTGGGGAATATCTCCCACAACCAAGAGGGTATCTTATCCACTTTTAATCCTTTATGTACAGACCCATTCCTAGAGTATGGTCATTTGCCATCTGAATGATCTTAAAGATTTCCTGGACCCATTGGCGATGCCATTTATTTCAGAGAGGAAACGAGAATATCTTGATGCAACCCTAACTTTAGAGGAGCAAATCATGGTAGACTTGGAATCCCCTAGCGGGAAAGCCCCTGGTATGGATGGTTTACCATCCAAAACTTATAAAACTTATGGAGATATGTTACTGCCAGAATTGCTGAAAGTGCTGAATCATGCATGTGCTTCATTTAAATAAAGTTATGCAAAAGTTGATCCATTCGGATCAATCAGGTTTTATACCAGAAAGATCCACATCAACAAACCCGAGAAGATTATTTCTCAACTTACAGATACCATTGGATAATGTAGGAAATAGGGCTATATTGTCTTTAGAGGCAGCCAAAGCATTTGACTGCATTAAATGGGCATATCTGTGTGAAGTCCTTAAAAAAATTTGCCTTGGGTAGTGGATTTGTAAAATGACTAAGATTACTGTACTCCGCTCCTTGAGCATGTGTACAGATTAATGGTTCTTTATCTGTTTTTTTTTTTTTCCCCTTGTCTAGCGCTACCGGGCATGGGTGTTCACTGTCCCCATTGCTGTTTGCATTGGCTATAGGACCATTGGCAATAGCAATTAGGCAGGCAAGTACCATTAGGGGATTTCAGATAGGAGGAAGAGAGGATAAACTCTCCCTGTATGCTGATGATGCTCTTTTGAATTTTTGGGAGACACAGATGAATCCCTGATCACTATTATGACACTGATAAAGACCTTTGGCAGTTTCTCTGGGTTTGTTATAAACTAGGAAAAATAGGTGTTTCTACCAGTTGATCAATGCCAGTTCTTCCCACAGATAGCACAAAAAATAAGGGTTGTGACATTTTTTAAGTATCTTTGAGTATGGGTCTCTTCTAATATAAGGTAATATTAAAGATAACTTGGTATTTATATTAGATACATTTAGGGTGAAGAGCAGCTACTTTGTTTTACAAAATTCACGTGGATACCTCTTAAATAGTTTAGAAAAAAATTGACTCCCTGTTTTGAGTTTTACAATGGAATGGGCAAAATGCCAGAATAAAGGTCTGTACACTACAACTTCCTAAAGATGGCGGGCGGGGGGAGCTTGGCTGTCCCAAATGCTAAAATATATTTTTTAGCAGCTCAACTCCAACAGGTCGCAGGATGGGGATTGACCGGTTAGACAGATCCTGTTCAGTCGATCCTTCTGAGCAGACCTTCACAATATCATTTGATAGCTCAATTCGAATCGGGCTCCTTTGCAAATGCTCCACAATGCCCTACCCTAGAACTTCTACATAAAGCATGGCAAGAAATGATACTTATTATGCAGTATGCACATATTTCAGCATATTCTCCTTTATGGGGAAATGAAAACTATGAGGAAATAGGTGAATTAAAGGAGTTTGGGGTATGGAGAGAAATGGGGATAAAAATACATTACACAGCTTTATACAGATAACATTTCAAGAACTGCAGATAAACCATTTACTGCTCTCTCATATCTTTTTTTTTTTTTTTTTTTTTTAAATCTTTACAATTACGTCACACTTTACAGATTCAGTTTAAAGATCAAAAAAGTTAAGATACAAAAAATGCCACTTATGGATCTGTTAGTAAAGATATGGGTCAAGAGGAGTCTTATCTCCACCCTCTCTGGCCGCCTGACTGAGCAATCTCAGAAGGTAAAATGCTGTTTAGCTAGAAGCGTATGGGAAAAAGATCTTGGAATAATGACAGACGAAACCTGGCGGAGCATCCTGGAATATGTACAGTCTTTATCCATTTCACCCCAGCAATGCCTAACTCAATTATTTATAATTTATAGAGCCTATAGGACACCAGCTAAATTACATCAATGGGGGAGGCGGAACACGTCAGAATGCCCGAGATGTCGAAGAGCATCTGCAGATTTAATGCATATGCTCTGGAAATGCCCCAAATTACTCAGGATTTGGCAACATGTGGTAGAAATTATTAATCATGCATATCAAACCCAGATACAATTAGATCCTAAAGTATGTTTACTAGGTTACCTAGATAAAGAATTATACACACCAGTAGTTAGAATACCAATTAATAAGATGCTATTCATAACATGAAAAATGATTGCATTAAAATGGATATCCCTTAGAACTCCTACACATGAGGAATGATGGATACAGGTTAATGACACATTATTAAAGGAATGGCAAGTGTATAGGAATAGGGGATTACAAAATAAATGTAATAAAACTGTGGCTAATGTCATCAGGATTGACACCATTCATTTTGGGACCAGATAGAAGCATAAGGGTAGATGGACCCTTAAGACTTCATGCACAAGGTCCGCTTTTTTAACCTCCCCTGAACGATTTTTTTTTTGACAGCTAGAAGCCGAAGTCTAAAATGGCCGTTTTGCATGCTGCATTCTGCATGCCGCGTTTGCGTCTAGGAGCAAAACGGTCCTAGACACGACTACCGCGTTTAGGCACGTTTAGCAGCATTTACAAGCCGTTTGGCATTTCAGATGCCTCTGAACTGGCATCTGAACCCATTTTTTTGCGTTCCAAAAAAAAAGCCTCTAAACTCAACTGATTGGAAATGAACTGCCTTAAACGACCCTGTGTAAATGCACTGATAAGATAACACAGAGGAGAGTTCAGGGGCAGCTGGAAAAAACATCCAAATGCCCCTGAACGTCCGTTTATCAGCCTCAGTGTGCATGAGGCCTTACTAATTACATTGTGGTTAAGGAATGATGGATAAAGAAGGAACCTAAGAGGAAACCAGAATAAGAGGAGAAAGGAAGGGAGAGAAAATGAAGAAAATAATGGGTGTCTGTTACTATAAAATAATGTAATAATAAAGGGAGAGGTGGAGAGGGGTGAAGGAATAGGGTAATGAGCATATAGGGGATTAAGCTATAATAATAAACCTGAATTAAACAAAAACAAATTAAATACAAATATTGGACTGCGTAATAATAAGTTAATATGGTGGGCTTAAGAGGGGGAGGAGGGGAGTTATGATTTCCCCCCCCCCTTTTTTTGTATGTATGTATGTATATGTTTTATGAATACAATTATAATGTAGAAAAATGTCTCCACTAGTTTATGGTGGTTTTCTTTCGAGATAAACACCCCTTTTTTTTCTATTTTTAAAACAAACCCGTGTCCCATCGCACTGGTGCGTTAACAGTAAGTTTCACACTGTCGCGACTTTCGACTTTTAACCAGACCCGCCCTTCCCCCCATTCACGGACTATACCTTCACTTCACCAATCACTTACGTAATTCTATAGGGGGGTGGATTGTATAACCCGTAGATAAATGAACCGTGTGGGAGTAGAAAATATAAAACGGTGTTTTACATAACGCTACACACGGGATTTTAATTTGAAAAAAAAAAAATTTAATAGACAAATAATTGTAAAAAGATGTAATATTAACATAAGTATTTTGTATATGTATGTATGTATGTTTTTTTCCCCCCCCCCTTTAGTATTGAGGGGAGGAGGGGGAGAATTCGGGTGGTAT
>BLSH010258953.1:348523-363598 GCA_018402905.1 Glandirana rugosa | reverse complement strand
AAAAAAACCACCATAAACTAGGGGAGACGCAGTAAAGACTAGCGGCGATATTTGTTTTCTTCTCGCTGTTAAATCGTTTTTTTTGGTTTAAAGAATGAAAAACGATTTTATGTTTAGGTTTTTTTTATATTTTTTTGTAAAAAAAAAGTGGCAAAAACCGGCTAAATATAAGAAGTAGTATAAACGTTATTTTTTTTTAACGTTAGCCGCAAATAACTAACCAAACGCGTTTTCACCAGCGCAAATGCCTGCTCTTAAGTAAAAACCCCAAAAAATAAAAAAAAATAAAAAATGATTTTTACCGCCGCTAGACGCTAAAAAACGCCATGACGCTATAACCCCGCCTGTACAGCCTTGCAAAACTGTGAAAAAACCCTTATATACACTCACTCGTAAAATATCACAAAATACGATTCCCCCCGTAAATATGTCGCTAGTCACGATATTTTTACGTGACTAATGACACATTTACAGTAACCGTCACTTCCCCAATTGGACGTCCCCCGCGCGATTCCCAAAACGTTCCGACATGTCCGCCCCAATATCGCAGTACCGCAAAAAATCGCAGATCGCCGCCATTTTTAGTAAAAAATAAAAAAAAATAAAAAACCCCAAAAATGAATTCTCGTCCGTAAACGCGACCACTTTTGCGCAAACCAATCAATAAACGCCGATTGCAATTTTTTTTTATTGCAAATATGATGAAGAATATAAATCGGCCAAAAACGGTGAAAAAAAAATGTTTTTTTATATTTTTTTTGGATTTGTATTTTAGCAAAAAGTAAGAAATTTGGTTTTTTTTGCTAAATTGTCGCTCTTCTTTTGTTTATAGCGGCGATCAGAAATGACGCAGAGGGGATCAAATACCACCAAAAAAAAGCTCTGTTTGTGGGAAAAAAAGGACGCAAATTTCATTTGGGTACAACATCGCACGACCGCGCAATTGTCAGTTAAAGCGACGCAGCGCCGAATCGCAAAAAGGGCTCCGGTCCTAAAGCTGGAAATCCTTCCGGTCCTTAAGTGGTTAAGCTTTCAGCGCTGTCACACTTTGAATGACAATTGCGTGGTCATGCTACCCTGTGCCCAAACAAAATTTTTATCTTTTTTTCCCCCACAAATAGAGCTTTCTTTTGGTGGTATTTGATCACCTCTGGGATTTTTTGCGCTACAAATAAAAAAAACACTGAAAATTTGGAAAAAAATAAAACCTTTTCTTTTTTTTCCCATCACAAAACTTTGCAAATGAGTATGTTTTCTCCTTCACTGATGGGCACTGATGAGGCTACACTGACCTGCACTAATGAGGCAGTATTGGCACTGATGAGGTGCACTTATATGCAGCACTGAAAGGCGGCACTGATGGGCACAGATAGGCGGCACTGATAGGCAGCCGTTATAAGAAGGCACTAGCAGGCATCACAGATGGGCACAGTGCCATCCTTATTGCACTTTCTGTGCCCCTTACCTGGTGGTCTTGAATGGGCTTCCCTGGTGGTCCTGGGTGGGCTTCCCTGGTGGTCCCTGTATGGGCTCCCTGGTGGTCCTGGGTGGCAACCCTAGGGGGGGCTGCATTGATAAACAATAAGCACAGACCCCTCCCCCCCCCGTTAGGAGAACTGACAATCGTCTCATCTTCTCGCATCTGCAGACGCGAGTAGAGGAAAAGCCGATATACGGGTCTTCCTGTTTACACTGTGATCATCCGTGATTTGTCGCGGCTGATCACATGGTAAAGAGCTTCTGACAGAAGCTCTTTACGTGGATCGGAGATGCCAGTTTGTTATCCTGCTGGATGTCATATGACGCCCATTCAGGATAATGCAACCACTTCCCCGCCGTCATTCTGCATACTGTGGTAGGGAAGTGGTTAAGATGAAATAACCTTCTGACTTTACAACCACTTTAACTTTTTTTTGTTAACACATGGGGACAGAAAGTCCCCTAAGTGATGATTTTTGGTTAACAAGTTCTCTTTAATGAGGCACCAGGGTCTTAAAGACCCCTGGTGTCTCACCTATCCTCCAATGAAGCTGATGCCATACAAGCTGCATAAAAGTGAAAGGGGGACCCAGAAGTAATTTTTTTACATGTCGCTCTTGGGTCAGCAAAAAGCAGCGCACATTTACAGCATCTTCCTAGTAGGATTTTTCTAGTATCAGGGTTGTTGCTAGGATTGTGGAAGACCTGAGGCACTCCTGGGGACTGTAGATCAGTGGTGGCTGGTGGTATATTTTTTTGGGGGGGGCAAATAATGCACCCGCCCCCCCCAAAAAACCCCTTTGGAATCCATGCTCCCAGCGCCCTGCTTGTAGATTAGGGGCCGGGTGCATGTATTTTTGAGGCGGGGGGGGGGGGGGGTGTATGGACCGGCCGCCGCTGCTGTAGATGGAAGCAAGATTCGGCTTGTGTAACATGCCTTGGCTAATGGTGGGCGAGGGCCACACTGTGCCAACAATGGGAGGAGCCTAAAGGCATATAGTTAAATAGAACCTGAGCTTGCTTATTGTATTCACATCTCACATACTGTGTGCCACTGTATTTGTACCCGCTATCCTTTTATAGGGATTCTGCACTAGTTTAAGATTTTTTTTATTTAAATGCTTTTATCAAAACATGAAGCATATGAGATGTGATCAATTTTAATTTGTTGCTTTTTCCTTTGCTCTGCAAAATAAATGGCAGTCCAGCAATTCTGGGAGTGCCGGATCCTATTATCTTCCAGTTCCACAGCTGGCATGGCTCATGCTGACAGAGCTTGAGCCGCTTGCTGATAGTATAAATGAATGAAAGTGTTTTCAACCTGCAGTCTTGAGCGTTTTGGAAAGAGTCTCTTCAGAGCTGCTGGGTCACTGAAAAAAATGAATTCATTCTTTCATACTATCATCAAGCAACTGTTGTTTTTAACTGCTGCACTATCATTATTAGTGTGCAACTTTGTATAGACTCAGGAGCTGAATTATACCTGTGATAATAGACTGCAGCTCCCTGCAAAGCCCCATAGTGATAGTGCAAAGCCCAAAACAAGAGCCACTCGCTGATAGCATTAACTATTTTTTTTTTTTTTTTTTAGATAGAGACTCTCACAGGAACAATCAGATCTGCAGGATTAAAACACTGTTATTCATTCCTACTGTCAGCATGAGCTGTGACAGCTGAGGGGGGGAGCTGAAAGATAGAAGGATCTGACAATCCAGGAAGTGTCAAATTAATATTTTATTTTGTAGCATTTCAAAAAAAAAAAATCCAGTTTAAACACATGTATCTATTATGTGTGTTTTTCATTAAAAAAGCTATCTAGTGACAGCCATTCAAATTACGTTGCCACAAATGGCAATTTCACAGACACATATACTGTAATCTTCAGTAAAATCATTTTCAAAAACTGAAACTCTTACAACTGTCTGTATTCTATATGCAGAAAAGCATATGTAATGTAACACGTTTTCAGAGCCTTCCTTAACGTGTTACTAAACCCAGGACCTTGCATTCACTATATCTGGTCTCTCACAGTACACAGAACATGGACATGCAATTATTTTAGTAAATATAAACTGCTAAATACCTTTTCTCATCAGCAATATATAGCAGTCTCGTGACTTCTGTCAATGTCTGGTTAAAGCTTGTAGGAGCAGTTTTCATTCACCCCTGATTGTGCTATGAGGCTGCAGGACCCCTGACCGTCTGTCTGGACAGTGGCGATTGGCCCTGTGCTGATCACATGCACTCTCCCAAGGGAAAAAAAAACTGTAGCAACACACGCCAAACTGAGCATATGCAGCTTGCTTCCAAGGCTCTGTTCTATCAGGAGATGAATTGGGGACAGTGGAAGAAGGGGAGGATCAGAAAAGACAGAATCAAACAGCCTTTTTACTCAATGCCGAGGACTAACCTCCTAGGTTGCATAGTGAGTATAACAAGCATGATTTACTTCATATACAGACTGATTTTTATTGTTGTGGATTTAGTAAGCTAAATTCTCTGAAAAAAAAGGTTTCCCATGCAGTGGGGTTATGCCTGCTCTGCCTGCTTCAACTGTTTTTGTTTAGCGGATTGGAGAATGCATATATACTTAGCTAATCCTCCCTGCACAAGAATGATCCCTGCGCCTCCTGTCCCACCCCCTCAATCCCTCTCCACGGTCCTGTGCAGTGGACCATTCCTGGTCTGGATGTGAGGAAAAGTCCACTGCTGAATTGCGGGGAAGCACTGTTTGCAGGTGGAGCGGAGTATCAGGTGAACATAATCTTTCTTCAATTTCCTAGGACTCCAGGGTGTCAAACTGGCGGCCCTACAGCTGTTGTGGAACTACAAGTCCCATTATGCCTCTGGGAGTAATGCTTGTAACTGTCAGCCTTGCAATGCCTCATGGGATCTGTAGTTCCGTAACAGCTGGAGGGCCGCCAAAAATGAGAAGTTGAGACAACAAAGAATGGCGCCAGTGGTTGGGAATGGTAAGGTAGGGGGAGGTCACTATGTGACTAAAAGTCCAAAATAGTCCATATAAAAGTCCATATAATTCCATAGGACAATCCAAGGGATTTCTTTCTGATGTATCAGCACACAGGGGCAGCACCCTTGAGAGTGTAAGCAGCTCTAGAAGGAAATGTAAATAAGATAAGGCGCGCCAGACCTAAGTGCAGTATACCAATGTAAACAGTTTATTCTAAACAACAGCTAAATGGATTCTCACAAAAGTAGTAAAAAACAGGCATGTAATTGGTGGTCTGAGACCAGGAAGCTGGGGTGATCCATTGTTCGAGACGATAGCTGACGTCATTTTCAGATCCTCCGTTCTTCCGGCGTCTGTGCATTCCACGGCTGTCCCCTTGCCAGTACACGGGTTGCAAACGGCCGGCAGGCCAGTTTCATCCACTCCCCTCATCCCATGGATGTGGCCACCGGATCCCCCATCGTTTGGGAGAAGTGACACAGCTTCGTCGTCTCAGACCACCATTACATGCTTGTTTTTTACTACTTTTGTGAGTATCCATTTAGCTGTTGTTTAAAATAAACTGTTTACATTGGTATACTGCACTTAGGTCTGGCGCGCCTTGTCTTGTTTACAAAAAAAAAATGAGAAGTTGACCTGTGCGGTGCTGGCACAGACCCGCTGAATGTGAAAACTTTTTTTTGCCCCTGGAGTTGGATTTAAGAAGAAGTTCATTAAAATAGGAACTAGTCCACAAGCAATAACTGTTGAGACAATGAACACTTTGATCAGGAGTATATAATAATGTTAACCTATAGAGTTCAGGGGGATCAGCAGTATATAATGTACAGCGTGCAGTGATCAGCAGCATGTAATGTACAGTTCAGCATACAGAGTGCAGCAGCCATAAGTATGTGACCTTCAGCAGTAAGGTGGGTTTACCGTATAGCATATTGTACACAGTATGGCAGACAGGAGATTGCAATGTATGCATTATGTGTGAGTTGGTGTTAAGTTATTCAATTTAAGGTCATCACAGAGGACAAGGGGGAACACTTTACGTCTAGAGGAAAAAAAGATTTCATCTCCAAATACAGAAAGGTTTCTTCACAGTTAGAGCTGTGAAAATGTGGAATAGACTCCCTCCAGAGGTCCTGGGTGGGCTTCCCTGGTGGTCCCTGTATGGGCTCCCTGGTGGTCCTGGGTGGCGATCCTAGGGGGGGGCTGCATTGATAAACAATCAGCACAGGACCCCCCCTGTCAGGAGAACTGCCAATCGTCTCATCTTCTCGCATCTGCAGACGCGAGTGGAGGAAAAGCCGATATACGGGTCTTCCTGTTTACACTGTGATCATCCGTGATTTGTCGCGGCTGATCACATGGTAAAGAGCTTCTGACAGAAGCTCTTTACCTAGATCGGAGATGCCGGTTTGTTATCCTGCTGGATGTCATATGACGCCCATTCAGGATAATGCAACCACTTCCCCGCCGTCATTCTGCATACTGTGGTAGGGAAGTGGTTAAGATGAAATAACCTTCTGACTTTACAACCACTTTAACTTTTTTTTGTTAACACATGGGGACAGAAAGTCCCCTAAGTGATTGATTTTTGGTTAACTGGTTCTCTTTAATGAGGCACCAGGGTCTTAAAGACCCCTGGTGTCTCACCTATCCTCCAATGAAGCTGATGCCATACAAGCTGCATAAAAGTGAAAGGGGGGACCCAGAAGTAATTTTTTTACATGTCGCTCTTGGGTCAGCAAAAAGCAGCGCACATTTACAGTATCTTCCTAGTATGATTTTTCTAGTATCAGGGTTGTTGCTAGGATTGTGGAAGACCAGCAGTAAGGTGGGTTTACCGTATAGCATATTGTACACAGTATGGCAGACAGGAGATTGCAATGTATGCATTATGTGTGAGTTGGTGTTAAGTTATTCAATTTAAGGTCATCACAGAGGACAAGGGGGAACACTTTACGTCTAGAGGAAAAAAAGATTTCATCTCCAAATACAGAAAGGTTTCTTCACAGTTAGAGCTGTGAAAATGTGGAATAGACTCCCTCCAGAGGTGGTTTTGGCCAGCACGGTTGATTGCTTTAAAAAAGGCCTGGATTCTTAATGTAAATAATATAACTGACTACTAACATTTTTAGGTAAAGTTGATCCAGGGTGAATCCGATTGTCTCTCAGGGGATCAGGAAGGAATTTTTTTCCCCCGTTTATAGCAAATTGGATCATGCTTCGCTGGGGTTTTTTGCCCTCCTCTGGATCAACTCTGGGTGAAAGATTGCGTATGTGGGATTGTATGGTTATATATATTTTTTTCTTTTTTTTTGTATTGGTTGAACTAGATGGATTTGTCTTTTTTCAACCTAACTGTTACATAGTCCAGATTGCTGTCTTCTGTATGCTGTACTGTATGTTGCACTCTCCTGACTGCTGCACTCCCAGCATACAGTGCAGAAATCCGGAGTACTTGACACACAGCCCAGAGTGAAGTGATAAAGTGCCCACAATATGGTTAATCCACAAACTGTGAATATTAGACATCCATAAAAATAAAAAAAATTGTATAAAATAACCTTTTATGTGTAATAATTCTAGTTGAAGCTGCTGCTGTTGTGTAAGGTCAAAGACCCCATAGAATGACAATAAACAAAATTAAACTTGGCACTGCTTCTATATCAAACATATGTGCTAATTAAACATATGTAAAGTGCCTGTGCAATCATTAGTCCATCATAGTGCAATCATACGTGAAGAGCCCATCCATGCTTGCAAAGTGCCAAGCGTAGTTGATTCCGGATTGTGAAGTGCCACTCTGTGCTCCCCTCCTGAGTCCCCAATCACCAGCAATATGATTCAAAACTCCATGGTCTTTGTCCTGCACCAGTAAATGAATCTACCTCCTTCCTTCTCCTCCAGTTACAAGGTTTGCATCATGTTGGTATGCGGCATACCAATGAAGAGCGATGTATATAGCATAATAATGTTTGGCGGCGGTCATTTACTGTTTGACCACGGTGGCAGTCATTTATTATACACATGCCTGAACGTTTTTGCTTTAAGTGCATTTGTTTTTAATAGTTTCAATAAACCAAACAGTATTACGCTATATCCATCTCTCTTCATTGGTATGCTTTATACCATCATGGTGGCAACCTTGTAATTGGAGGAGAAGGAAGGAGGTAGATCAATCCATTGGTGCAGGACAAAGACCATGCGGTTTTGAGTCATATTGCTTGTGAGTGGGGACTCAAGGAAGCACAGAGCGGCACTTGAATTTTCACAAGCAGGAATCAACTACACTTGGCACTTAGCTTGCATGGATGGACTTTTCACGTATGATTGCCCCAAGCAAAAAATAATCTCCGGTAAAGCCCCCTCCTGAAGAAAAATGGCTACCCTCCTTACCTTAAGCCAGGCCCATTAACATAAGCTCTCCACCCCAAGAAAAATTCTTCCTGTCAAAAGCAAACCACCCTAAAGCCACTGTTCATATATTGCTTCTGCACCACTCGCCCCAGCCCCCCTGCACCTATGGTTCAATGCTAACTTTTTGCACCCCTTGCCCACTATCTGCCTCTGCACCCCTTCATTCACTGCTCAATGCTGAATCACTTTTCCACCACTGCCACACTCTACACTCCACCTCTCGCATGCAAACAATGCAGCTCCATGTTCCCACACACATACAATGCAGCACCCTGCCTGGCCACCCACACTGACATAAAATGAAGTCCTCTGCTCCCTACTCATGCTTACGCGCACACACACACACACACACACACACACACACACACACACACACACACACACACTGCAGCCTTCCTCTGTACACATACAATGCAACCCCTCACACAAACTATATGTCCTTCTGAAGATGCTGCCAGAGGGGTGTGTGGCCAGGTGCTGAGCAGGAACAAGATGTGTCTTAGGACTCTTGTGCTTTGCCAGCTGCAAATTGACAGCTGTGGTGCCACTGGGAAATAACATGGCTGGCATTGGAGCTATAAAGGCAATCAATCAGCTTGGTTTGAATAAAAAAAAAAAATGGTGAGCAATCATTGTCAGAACCAAGGGAGCCCAGCAATAGTTGTGGGACACACGCCCTTTGTGCCTGGTGCTAGGGACAGCCATGCTTAGTATATTTGTATCTAGCAAATATCCCAGCTTATGCTCGCTTTTCTTACTAATTCTTTCAATTAAAATGTTTAAATAAAAAATGATCATGGAGATCATAACCAACATTTTCAGACTAGAGGAATGCTGCTAGAGTAGAGAAATTGTATTGGACCTCTAGGATGGTCTTACGGCTTCATTATGAACGTGTGCTTTATCACAGACACCCATGAGTTTAGTGTGCAATAACCTAGTTGCTGTTTTTTTGGCTGCAGGCTTCCTGTATGTGATTGCACCCAGTTGGGAGGAAAAGACTAGTGCATGGGGTTTATTGATCCAGAGGGAAACAAAATAAAGAATAGAGGTAAAATAAATTGTTTAGTTTTCAGCAAATGGCAGAACCTGCCTGCAGTAGAAGGCAATCTCGAAGGCAATTCCTTTTACTCTTATATGAAGTTTAGCTTCTAAATGTTTCTTTCCAGTCTTTAAGGTCAAATGTCAGACTTTACAACTTCTAATTTGAAATGTAATTTTCTTTAGTGAAGATGGGTTGGTGATTTGAACAGACACATGTATTAATATGATCAGCAAAAATGAACAAGTTTTATGACAGACTATTAACTATACATTTTTTTTTTTTTTGTAATCCACTAAACTAACCAAAATATGTTTGTGCAATGAACATAATGTCTTGCCCGCAAAATTCAGCACTCTAGTCTTTGTTATAGATCTGTCCTGTCCCTTTTAAGCCTCATACACATTGGACGTTTTTACAGCAGCTATTTTTGGCTTTAGATATTTTTCTCTGCAGCCAGTATCCTCCCCAGCATGTTATCCTATGTGTCCATGCACATATAGGCTGTTATCAGTGGTTTTCTGGCTGGAAAAAAAAAAAAAAACAGAACTAGTGGGTTTTGAGTTTTTTGGCTGTAAAAGCTCTAACTCTGATAAAAGCTTAAAAATGCTGCAAAACGTTGCTATTCAACATTTATTAGCGCTTTTGAGCCATAAGCTTTTGTGGGAGCATAGTTGTGCTAAAAAATGCTACAGCTAAAAAATGCTGAAAAACGTATTCTACAGCTACAGCTTTCTGTAGCTAATGCTACTGGTGTTTTTATAATGTCCAGTGTGCATGAGGCCTTAGGCTGGTTTTACTAGTTGCTTTACTCGGCACACATTCACATTGTGGTGCCATAGGTTGAAAATGGTACCCCAGTGCACACATACAGTCGCAGCCACCTCACCTGCACTACTGTGCCACATACTGTATGTTTTGGTGCACTGCATTTCTAAAAAAAGCTGTATTTCAAATGTATGGAGGCCATATTGCACAAGATTTTGAGGCAAACATACTATGTTAACACCCACATAGGCATAAAGCGATTCTGAAAATTCCTATGTGTGACCGAAAAACAAGATATAGTAAATGCTTCTTAAAGTGGAGTTCCACCCAAAAGTAAGGGCTCCTGATCCCCTTACATGCCACATTTTGCATTTCATTTTTATGGAGCGGGTACCTAGCTTTGACAGCTACTCAGCTCCCTCTTCCGCTTGGAGCGGCACCAGGAGTGGAAGTTCTCCTCTCTCCCTCCCCCCCTTTCAATCTTCTGGGACAGGTCACAGGTCCCAGAAAATTACCTGGCCATTCAGGATGTGCAGCGTGACTCACGCCGCAAGCTGTCACAGCCGTGTGCCCACATTAGTGATGCCGGCTCGGGGGAAAGAAGCAAGGGTTCAGGCGGCCGCATTGCTGGATTGTGGGACAGGTGAGTGTGTGTTTATTATAAGTCCACAGCTACACTTTTTGTAGCTGCTGACTTTTAATAAACTCAGAAACAGCTGAAACTCTTCTTTGGGTCCTTTCACACGGGCGTTCAGTTTTTTAGTCACTTTTTTTTTTTTGTAAAAAATGAATCAAAAATGGATACGGATGACAATTTTTACATCTGTTTTCATGTCCACTGACATTTTGTTTTTTTACGGAAAAAAAAACTGAACGCCTGTGTTTTGGGTGAAAAACTGATGTCAGCGGATCGGATGTCAGCAGATGTCATCCACTAACGTCTGTTTTTCATCTGTTCCATTTTATAAATGGAAGAAAGATATTAATAATAATAATAATTAATGGAGGCGATTGTCAGCAATCATCCACTAACGTCCGCTAGCCCATAGACATACATGTATGTCTGTTTTTCATCCGTCAATGGTTTGAGGAAAAACAGACATACGGAAGGCCTGTGTGAAAGGACCCTTTAAGTAATTATAATATGGACCTCTCAGGAATTTATTAATGCAGATTTGTAAACTTACTGACCTGCCACAATATACATTGACGATATACACCAGTCAGCGATAACTTTATGACCACTGTCAGGTTAAGTGATTTAACATTGATTATCTTATTACACTGGCATCTGAATGTCAGTGGTATATATTAGGCAGAAAATATATGTTGTCCTTGAAGCTGATGTGTTAAAAGCAGAGAAAATGAACATTAAAAGTGCCTACCATAGGCAGGTGAGTATCAGAGCTGGACCATGGAGCAATGGAAGAAGGTGGCCTGATCTGATGAATCATGTTTTCTTTTACATCATGTGGATGTCTGGGTGCATGTGTGTCACTTACCTGGGGGAGAGATGGCACCATAATGAATTATGGGAAGCAGGCAAGCTGGCTGAGGCAGTGTGATGCTTTGTGCAATATTATGCTGGGAAACTTTTGGGTCCTGCCATCAATGTGGATGTTACTTGACACGTACCACCTACCTAAACATTGTTGCTGAGCCCCTTCATGGAAACAGTATTCCTTGATGACATTGGCCTCCACATTGCAAAAATGGTTCAAGAATGGGTGAAGAACGCGAGCTTGAGGTGTTGACTTGGCCTTCAGATCTTAATCCAATAGAGCTTCTGTGGGATGTGCTGCGGAAGTTTGATCCATGGAGACCCAACCTTGTGACTTTGTGACTTATAAGACTTAATGACCTGCTACTGAAGACTTGGTGCCAGATACCACAGCATACCATGAGAGGTTTGGTGGCATCCACGCCTCAATGGGTCAGATTATTTTAGCTGTAAAGGAGGACCTACTCAATATTAGGTGGGTGGTCTTAGTGGTATGACTGATTGGTGCGATATACCTTTGCATACCTGAATAATTTACAGACTTTTCTATTGGAGATTTTTTTTTTTTTTTTTTTTTTTGCTTCATACACGGTTTTAAATATCTTTTTCTTAAAGTTAGACAAACCTAACCTCCAGGCAGCATATAAATGCACAGTTCAAATATGGAGGAAGTAAACCTTCCTGTATACTGTATCTATAAGTAAGCCTAGAATAATGCTTACCTATAGGTACTGTAAATATCTCCTAAACATGTGCCGTTTAGGAGATATTTACTGTATGCATGCACTCTGAAGGAACGGTCATTCGTGCCATTTCTTCAGAAGCATGAGCCATGACTGGCGGCTCCCGCGTGGGAAGTGACATTACGTGGCTCCAGCCAGTCACACAGCCCATGGCCCTGGATGGAAGACGGGTGAAGGTGGATGCAGCATCCAGTGGGGACGACGCGGGCTTCGTTTGCAGGTGTCACATAATTATGCCTTTTGCTTTGCAAGGAAGAGAAAAAAAAGTTTACTTCCTCTTTAAGAGGGATGTTTTACCTGTCCAAAGCATTTCCAGTAATATCCATTCAGTCCTGTGATTTAAAAATCTCTGCCACGCAGTACAGCCAGGTAATTGACACCACTTTTTCCAGTTGTGGAATACAATGCTAACACCACCCTGCCCTCAACCTGTGGATTTGGATAGTGTGGAAGCAGTAGCATGCTTACAAGCTCAGCATATTTGCATGGGGCCAATCTGATTGGCTTCCAGTTGCTGTTTTTTCCCTTTCTCAATCGAAGTGCTGCTGTACAGAGGTTAAAGAGGCTCATATAAAGTAAAATTTGAGTAAAATATGAATTGCATTTACCAAAAAAAAAAAAAAAGATTAATGAGCACAAAACATTCATATAGGTAACTGTGTTTGTATACATCTGCATGAAGTTTTGATCTAATGACATTTCAGTAGCGTGTTTTGCAGGAGAAAGTTTTAAGATCTATATCTATAGTCTTCTCCTGCCTTGTGAAGTCTATTACCATCTATCTCTTTTTAAAGGGCGTAAGAGGCACTGGTGTGGGACGGATAGAAGAGTATAAGCAATAATAACCTGACATCAATACTTTTTTGACTTTCCAACTTTATCAAAAACAAGAAAAAACTTCAGTTGGAACTTGCTTTGAAGGTTTAAAGAGACACTGCCAGCTTGCCTATACAGGGCAAAATGACAGTGTCTCATATTTATTTATTACTTGTAATAAATAAATAAAATGAGCGTGGGTGAAGTGTCACGAGGAGTGGTGAGGGTGTACTGATGTGTATAACAGGTCAGGGTTGCGCAGGGGCCTTTGCAGAGACACTGTTCTTGTCCTGCCAATTTAGTTCTGGAACCTAACAAACACTAGTAGAATAGCTGTCTGAAACTATATGGCCTCAGGATTGTGAGTATGAATTGGGTGTAGGATTGTATTATTGCCCATTCGCTAGTCTTTATGCTTTAATACAACATCCATTATGAAGTGGTCATTACAGTTACGTGAACCAGTTAACAAATCTATTGATGGCTTGCATATTTCCTTTTGTGGAGTGCCCTTAGGCCCCTCTCACTTAGATGTTTTGTTCAGGTCCGCCTGTTAGTTTTTCAGGCGGACCTGAAAGGACGCTCCATGCACCTCTATGGAGCAACGGATGTCAGCGGTGACATGTCTGCTGACATCCGCAGCTCTCCGATCCGATCCTGCACCGTAAAGTCCGACAGATGGAAGCCCTATTTTTCTGTTAGTCTGGGGATCGGATCAGATGACAACGAACAGACGGTCCATCGTCATCCGATTTCCCATAGAGGACAGCAGAGCTCTGACAGATCCGTCTCTGCACAGAGCGGAGACGGATCTGTCATCCACCGGCTCCACCGGGATCAACTGAGTGATCCCCGCTGAGCAAAACAGACACCGCACACGGACACGGGCGTGTGAAAGGGGCTAAGGGTGGTTTCAACAGGGTGCAGGGTCCATTTTGCTCAGCGGTAATCGCACCACTGATCCCTGCTGAGCAGGATGATGACAGATCCGTCTCCGCTCACTGTGTGGAGAGGGATCCGCCAGAGCCCCGCTCTCCTCTATGGGAAATCGGATGACAACAGACCATCTGTCCGTTGTCGTCCGATCCCCAGACGGATGGAAAAAAGGGTTTCCATCCATCGGACTTTACAGGACATGAGTGGATCCGAAAGCGGCGGGTGTCAGCAGACATGCCACCATTGACATCCGTCGCTCCATAGAGGTACATGGAACGTCCGTTCAGGTCCGCCTTAAAAACTGACAGGCAGACCTGAATGGACGCCCGTGTGAAAGGGACCTTAGGCTTAGAAATAATTCAGCTGTTTGCTGAAAAAAATCCACTGGTCATTGCCATGATAAATGCTTACCTTTTGAATTGGTCATGATGGTTGACTTTGAAGCAATATAACCCTCAAAGTACTCAGATGGGGTTGTTCTCAATCATGCTTATTGATTAATCCATAGGAAACCATTTGGTTACCTTAAAGCAGGCATCCTCAAACTACGGCCCTCCAGCTGTTGCGGAACTACACATCCCATGAGGCATTGTAAAACTCTGACATTCACAGACATGACTAGGCATGATTGGAATTGTAGTTCCTGAACAACTGGAGGGCCATAGTTTGAGGACCCCTGCCTTAAAGGATACCGTAATCCAAGAACAAAAATGCAGCATACAGTCCTTTGATGTGGTGGCTTAGTTCATTTTTTTTTTTTCTTTTCTTTTTTGGCTAATAACATATTTTCTGCAAATAAAGAAAATAACTGTTGACCTTGCCTGAAATGCATTGTCCTAGTCACTTCCTGTGAACTGCACAGAAACAGGTCTTTCTTCCTAGCTGTCTTCTGTAAACTGCCATTCTCCATGCCCCAATTTAATGAAGATGATGTCTGGAGTGTAGCCTAGGGTGACAGACGTGGCTCCCTTCATACAGTGCCTTGCGAAAGTATTCGGCCCCCTTGAACTTTGCGACCTTTTGCCACATTTCAGGCTTCAAACATAAAGATATAAGACTGTAAACAAGTGGGACACAATTATGAAGTGGAACGAAATTTATTGGATATTTCAAACTTTTTTAACAAATAAAAAACTGAAAAATTGGGCGTGCAAAATTATTCAGCCCCCTTAAGTTAATACTTTGTAGCGCCACCTTTTGCTGCGATTACAGCTGTAAGTCGCTTGGGGTATGTCTCTATCAGTTTTGCACATCGAGAGACTGACATTTTTGCTGCGAGAGGTAGGTTGGAGTGACTCGAGCTCGACAAAACGTTCCTCCTTACCCGTTTTTACAGTCAGAGAGCTACACGTTTTGACTATCTCTGTATGGGGTTCGCTGAATGTCGACATTAGCGTCGTTTTCC
>BLSH010258953.1:324090-347735 GCA_018402905.1 Glandirana rugosa | reverse complement strand
CCCCCCCCCCCCCCACCTTCCTTTGGACCACAGGAAAAGGTGTGTAGGCCCTCGAGTACGGCCGTCGACGTCGGTGACCGTAATCGTCGCGCCGAGGGAGGAGGGAGACGATGACCGGCGGACCGGTTATCGTCTCGTGTCGCCTCGGAGCGTGTACGTGTCATTCCACGGGCCGAACTTCCACATTACGATGTGACGGCCCAAGGGAATGGGTGTTACCTGCGCCGACGTGGGCTGGGGGCTAGACTTCTAGCCGCCGCCCAAGGCTGTAGCGACCTGAGGTCCTGTCCATTCACAGGATAATAATTTTCAGTCGACGCCTGAATTAAAAAAACAAAGAGTCACCCAGAGACAGGAGGAGTGTTATTTTGTAGAGCTACCAGGTGAAAATAAAACAAAAGAAGCTTAAAGCGGAGGTCCGTCTGAAACAAAAAAATTAAGTCCGCAGCTGACTTTTAATAATAGGACACTTACCTGTCCTGGAGTCCAGCGATGTCGGAACCCGCCGCCGATCTTCAGATCGGGGGTCGGGTGCAGCCGCGTCCATTGTGGGTAAGGGAACCCGGCAGTGTAGCATTACACCTTCAAGCCGGGCACCTTACTGTGCATGTGCGAGGCTCCGCTGTGCTCTGCTATTGGCCAGGCGGCCAGTAGCAGAGGGAGGAGGGAGCCGCGCTGCTAATGCCAGTGGCTGCAGCTGCCGGCATGAGCTCCCGGATGTGTGGAAAAGGACACCAGGTTTCCTTCCACCCCCCCCCCCCCCTCAAAAGGTGCCAAATGTGACACCTGAGGGAGGGTGGAATCTGACCAGCGGAAGTTCCAGTTTTGGGTGGGACTCCGCTTTAAAGAAATAAATGCAGCTACCACACCAAACACTAGTAGTAAGGAAGGAAGGATGGGCTCGGGCGTGTTGGCAAGTGCCCGTGCCCGCCGGGAAGTGAACCCTGCACTGTGCCAATCACAGGCAGTGAAACATTTTCCTGATGCACGGCTGCAGCAATCAGAGAATGTCTCATTCCTTCTGATTAGCGCAGTGCAGGGTTCACTTCCCGGCTGGCTCGGGCACGTGCACTTGCGAACACGCTCACACCACATACTTAGTAGTAAGCTGCAATCTATTATAGTTTTTCGTTTTGGACTTAGATACATTTTAAGACTACATATCACAATATATGCCTTTTAAATGCAGTTTAGTACTTACACATAGTTGGAATATGGAATCTCTGGCTAGGTCAATATTGTATTTGTGTTAATTTTCCGATTTCTTGGTTCAGTAGTTCTATTCACACTGTAAATTGATCTGTATGTACATGTTTATGTTTTTTATTGCAAGAAAATTAAAGGGTAACTCTATTTTTATAGGAAAAAATATTGCACAAAACAATAAATAAAATAAAATGTAAAATTCCTGCAATGTACACACAGTAGATCGCCCAGAGGGGAATGTTTTGTTCTCAATGAAAGTAGAGTTTCTCCTTAAGAATAACAATGTTTGTCCAAGGAACATTCTGTCAGATCAAAGGGAAATTGACATCAGCTGATATACATAATGGTCATAGCACTGATGCTAAAAGTGCTGATGGTTTATAAATTTGCAAATTACTTATTTTGTTGATTTCCTGACATACATGTAGACAGAATTGTCCAGTATATGCGGAATAATACTGTGTGACTCACCCCTAAAACAGATATGATTGTGGATAGTCAGGCAAAGCAAAATTTAGGGTATTGAATATTCTCCTAATGCGCTCATCCATAGACAAAAGGTGGGATTTTTAAGCAAACAAGTGCTAGAAAATACGTAAACTGCCATTGCTAAGCTTTGCTTTGGAGATATATTGGGTACCTGGCAATTATGTTGATTCAAAGGCTTCTAATCTTTGGCCGCTGACCTGAAATAAGTAGACAGATATGGAGTTCTGATTTTCTTCTGACTTACTTGGCTTCACACAACTTCCAGGTCAGTGATTCAGAAAGAAATGAGACCAGAGACCGCTAGGAATTAGCAATTTTCACAATGAGGTCTCAGGTTAGCGTGGGCAGCCTCCCCATCTCTTTCATTACAGTTTTCCTTTAATATAGTCGGTCTGCTGGCTTATTTCCTGAAAGAGGGACAGTCAAAAAGAAGACGTGCCACAGGTCTGGAATGCCCCAGACTAAATTGGCAAAACAGTTAGTGGTTAAACTAAGCAAAAGTAACAATAATATTCGGACTGTAAAATTGGAATTCACATTTAGCACATTCTTGGTCATGATTTATGATTTAAAACTGCATTTCAAAAATAGTATGGATGTTTTAAATTCGGTATATGATTACGAATGGTATGAATTAACATTTCGTTTTATGTGTCCCTTTTTCTTTCAGCGTTATATTCAATGATTCTGTTCTGTGTGTTTTTGTGGATCCCCTTTGTCTACTTTTACTATGAGGAAAAGGATGAAGAGGACCGAAGTAACTGCTCAGTAAGTTATTTCTGTAATTGTAATATTCACCATCTGATTCAGCATTTCGACCAGTGTTAGGCCTCATGTACACTGGACGTTTTGCTATCTCTCCTAGATACCTTTTCTCCTGGCAGCGGAGTTTTGGCAAAAAAAAATGCTTGACGCTTGTAAACGCATCAAGCACTTAGGCGATACTGTCGATTGCGAGAATAATAATTCATTCTGGTAAATGTAATGAATTTGCGTGCATTTACAGGTGTCAAGCATTCTTTCTGCCAAAACTCTGGTGCTCCTGGACAGTGCAGTGTTTTTTTTTTTTTTTCCTGCCTCTACTCTCCTCTAAACGCCTATGTTTGCATGGGCACAAGCAATGGCGTTTAGATGCAGAAAAAAAAAAAAAAGGCAGACACCCTGAGGAGCAGTGTTAAAAATGTCCAGTGTGCATAAGACCTTAAAAAGTAAATCCAGGCAAGAAAAAACAATTGGCAAGCTATTACATTCTAGCAAGCAAAGTTATCTGTGTGTCCTGATTTGAGTCATCCACTGAAGTCTCTGTATGCCCCTCACATGCTCAAGCAGAGGGTAGTAGGAGTGTGTTTTTGAAGCCTGCCCTATTAAATGTTTGTTCTCTCTGTCTGCTTCTTGCATCACCAATCACATTTAAACTTCCAAGGCAGGATAGACACTTTTTGGTAGCTATGGGAAACATTACATCTAGCTTTCTGTATGTAAGCGGCAGCAAGGAGCATGCGTACAACATGAATTCCCATATCACCAGCAAAACAACTGGGGCAGTCCAGAAAAGTAAATAAAAACCTTTTGCTATCTCCCTTGAGTGAGCCAAATCCTCCATTATTTGTGCCTCACATGCTCCCCTACCCAGACACTGCAGCTCACCGTGGCAGGGTTTTGGCTGTGCTACTAATTCAGAAAGCAGTGGACAGCACTAGGTGTGGCCAGGTGCTTTTTGGCAAGCTATAGGCCTGTGACTCCGCAATGGCAATGCTGATAGCCATGCCCTCATCTTCTTCTCCTCAAGCCTAAATTGGTAGAGCAATGGAGACAATCGCCAGTTATCCCTGGAAGGTATCGGACAGGTCCCTGCCCAACAATATCCCTGAGTAAGAAAAGATTAAACAAACTCCTAGAATTCAATAGCCAAGGAAGTCGTTTAGTCTGACTGTACACTCCCTCTCTTAAAAGAGAGGGGAGAAGCAAAGTATCAACAAGTGGACAGAAGAGAGGAGGAGGAATGTAGAAGATAGAAAGGATAGAAAATGGTAGTAATGCAATGAGAGGGAAAAGAGAAGTGTGACCCTAGCTACGGGGCACCCGAGAAAGCCGTTATGTACCAGAATCTGAGGGATATGTGAGCATAAGCTGCCCAAGGTCCCCAAACTGCCTCAAATTGTTTGCGTGAATCAAGGAGAATGCTAAGCATCTTTTCTTGTGCCATCATCCAGGATATTTTCCCCTTGGCTAAGAGAAATGAGACGGATGTGCTTTTCCACGCTTTCGCTATAGTAATTTTTGCTCCTGTAAGCATGAAAAAGATGAGGAAATGTTCCCGGGCTCCTCTCCCCTCTGTTTCAGGGGTTGCGGAATCATAGGGGATATGCTACATATATGGCGGCAATGCCCCAGGCTTAGAAGTTTTTGGAACAAAATCTTCAATATGATTCACAAAGTTACTGGCCTTCCCATCCCCAAATCTCCATCTCTGGCCTTACTCAACTTTCAAGCCAAAACAATTCAGAATATTTCCCATTTGCATCACAGTCCCCATCCCCTCTTTGCATTAGTGTTCTATGTATCTCGTTTAACATGAGCCTCCGCTTTACATCTGTATCCTCAGTCTCCCCTTCACATCACAGTTCTCTTTTTTTTTTTTTTTTTACATCAGTTTCCTCACTACCCCTTCACATCACTGCCCCCCAACCCCCCACCCACCCCGTACATCAGTGGTCTCAGTCCCCACTTTATAGGCTCCCACCTTTACCATCACAGCCTTCCCTTCATATTTGTGTTTACATCAATCCCACGCCCCTGTTCTGATCACTGCCCTGCTTCACAGTCCTACCTTATACAGCAGGGCAGAGGGTGGGATGCATGGAAGGTATGGACAGAGGATTGGCACTGCACAATTTTTCTTGTCAACAAAAGGGCGATTGGTTGCTAGGACCTTCCAGTGTCCTAGCAACCAGCCATGTGCATGTTAACTTGAAAATTAGGCAGCTTCCACTCTCCGTCCAAACCTGCTGTGCCTCTTTCTCTTTTCCCTGCTGTGAGGAGGAGAGCGGCAGCTGGGTTGGGGGCGTGGAGCCCCAGGAGAGGACACCCAGGCTGCTAAGTGGCATGGCTGTGGTATCTGAATTGGATTGCCAGTCTTTCCAGGTGTGGACCGTGGTCCACCGATTTAGTGATACCTGTTTTAAATGATTGCAATATAGTCAGACAACAAGGTCAATGTGAAAAGAAAAATCAAAAAACAAAAATGGGGCAGACTCGATAGACTACTCAGTCTTTTTCTGCCGTCACTTTTCGGTTTCTATTTATGTGCGATTACAATCTGATTTCTAAACGCCTGCCTCTGCTGCTCAACGTAGCACCAAAATAAAACTTGCTTCTGACCACGTCTAACAGGTGTATCTAATATAGCCTAGAAGAACAGTATACTGATAAATGTAATGTAACTATAGCAGTTGGATGTCAGGGATTACATCTCAAGGGATGCAAGAGCAAACAAAACTATTGCAGGTTAATTGAGAAAGGAGGCACCCAAATGTATACTTGATAGGTGCCTGATTTCTGCAAGTACCTTGCTTGCTTTGTCTCATTGACACAAGGAAGTTGTTTGGTAAACATGCTGTTGGCATTTTCTAGTGTTCTTAGTTGTTTGGCAGTCAAAGGAAAGTCTTGTGGAGCATAGCAAGCTTACATGCTGAGTACATTTATGTTTGTGTCAATCATTTGTGTCAGCGGTGATGCCATAGACAGTGCATTACTTGAGCCACTCAACAGAATGCCATTATGGCATGCTGAGTCAGCATAAATCTGGCATAACGATCATAAGGGACGTTTGTGCTCGCTATGCTTTGATAAAAATTGTCAATTCTCTGTAGTTTAACGCTTCAGCAATAATTTCTAAAATGTTAACTCATCATTGTGCAGCAGTTAAAAGAACAAACTACATAACATTTATGTATTTTTCTTTTAAGTCATTTTGTTTTTGAGAAAAAAGAAATGTATCCTTGTGAAACGGGTCATTACTTATAAATATGGTAAATCTTCGCACACAGTCGACTTTGGTGTTAAAGTGGAAAATTCTGAAAATGAAAATAAAACCTGCAATCTAAAGTGTTACTAAACCCACAACAGTAAAATCAGTCTGTATATGCAGTAAAGCATGATTATCATACTCTCTGTGGAACATAAGGGGTTAATCCTCTGCATTGTGTAAAAAGGCTGTTTGATCCTGTGTCCTCTGATCCTCCCCTTCTTCTACTGTCCCCAATCCATCTTCTGATAAGACAGAGCCTTTCGAGTCACTCTGCACATGCTCAGTTTTGTGTGTATTGCAAGAGTTTTTTTTTTCTTTTTGGGAGAGTGAATGTGGTCGGCACAGGGCCAATCAGCACTGTCCAGACAGAGGGTCAGGGGTCCTGCAGCCTCATAGGATAGTCAGCGTAGAATGAAAACTCCTCCTACAAGCTTTAACCAGACACTGATTTAAGTCACAAGACTGCTATATATTCCTGATGAAAAAAGATATTTAGCAGTTTATTTTTACTAAAATAGTTGCAATTCCATGTTCTGTGTACTGTGGGAGACCAGATATGGTGAATGCAGGGTCCTGGGTTTAGTAACACTTTTCTGCATGATATTTGTGGTGTACACTCCACCCTGCTTGAATGGAACCGGGGCAAAGTAGGACATGGAAGAAGCAGTGGAGGAGATAGTGGGGGCATGGCTTGTTTACCACTCCACTCACCACTCCAAGACACCTAGATGTGCAAGTTCTAGAGGCCACTCTGTTGCTCTTTGAGGAGATAGTGGTAGCGGGGGACGTAGCAACTTCAGCAAGCCCGTATCTCCCACTGCTAGAGGTAGGCACACTAGTAGATGACTGTGTGCAAGCATGCTTTAGTCACTGTTTTTTACAGCCTTTAGGCTACTTTCACACTGAAGCGGTAGCCGCGGTCATGGTAAAACCCCGCTAGTTTTAGCGGAGTTTTACCAGCGATATGGCTCTGCTATGCGGGCGGGAGCGCCGCATCTTTAACCCCCCCCCCACAAGGGGTTAAAAAGGGGTTAAAAGTGCCAGCGCTCAACGATCAGTCACACCTCTTTCATTTAGTTTCTGCGTGGTCCCAGTCCACCCGCACAGTTAGATCCCTTTTGGGGTGCGGTGCCCCGGTCCTACTCAGTCTTTTTTCTATCAGAATTGCTACCCTTTGAGGTTGGTCTAGCTAGCTATACCATGTTTTCTTTTATGTTTTCACTATGCATTATCTGTGTGTTTTTCAATACTGCTCTTGCCACTGTATCACTTTTTGCACTCACCGAAGTGTGCTTCTGTATGTTCCGTAACTTGTCAAATAAAAACTTATTGAAAGTAAAAATGCCGGCGCTCAGCGCTACCGAGGCGGTGTGCAGCCTCTTCGGAAGCGCTTGCCATTCATTTCAATGGCAGGGGCGGTAGAGGAGTGGTATATTACCGCTCCCCTCACCGCCCCAAAGATGCTGCTTGCAGGACTTTTTGTAATGTCCTGCAAGCACACCGCCCCAGTGTGAAAGCACCCAGGGCTTTCAGATTGGGGTGGATTGGGGGGATTTTGAGGCGCTCTACAGACTATTTTTAGCTAAATAACGTCTGTAAAACACTTCAGTGTGAAAGTAGCCTTAAGGCAAAGCCTTCACTACTTTATTGGTGCTTAGTTAGGTTGAAGGAAGTCCATCTAGTTCAGTCTTGTGCATTAACCCATTTAAAGTAGTATACCCTTTAGGTCCCACTTTCAAGAGAGTACTCATCGGGCTTTTAGAAAAGGCACTGTACACCAGGTAGGTACCCATTCAACGGTCTTTGTGTTCTACATCTGGAATTGCTTACTGACCCTTAATTATCTATTCTTTTCACATACGCCTCTGAATCAGCCTTTCAGGGCAACTCAAATTTGGCCACATTATTTGCTATTCACATTCACTGTAGAGTTCTCAGATGCTGCTACTGCAAAAAAAGACCAACAATGTTTAACATTTAGCCACAAAGAGATAAGATCTCTCTTAAAAGTAGCCCTTTTAATCTATACATAAAGTACCAAATGATATCGGATGTATTATTATGTGCAATAAAAAGAATAGATGGAAGCCAGCCAGTCTGGCAGCTCTGCTGTAAAGGATAGTTTTTATGTAAGCCTTTAGCTTATATTTAGCTTCTCTAAATATGGGCATCTAAACATGAGCAATTGGGAACTAATTGGTTGAAAAAATAGTAAGTTCTTTTCAGAAGTGATTGTTTTAGGGATTATAATAGAAAGCTTCAAACAAAGCAACTACATCTTAAAGCATGCCAGTGTAACACCAGAAATAAATGACTGTTTGCTTGAAACATTGTTTCCCATGACAGGCTCTCTATCTCATTAACATTCAAGTGCATGCCAGGATCATTGCTCCCAAAATAGAACAGGTTCTGTTATTAGTGTGTTGACAAGCACTATTTGTTGTGTAGTAAACAAGGAGGGATTGTCTTTATGAAGATTTTGTTCTATGACTAGGCTCTTACTATAGTAATTTGTGGTTTGCGCTTCTCCAGAATATTATTGGCATGTGCATGTTGTTTTTTTGTCTTAACGCTTTTAAGATGTTGGTAATTTAAGATGCATGCATGAATCACAATAAAGAATCGGCTACCTTCAGAAATGCCTAAGTGCCAACACATTTAATTTATAGCTTTAGCCTATTAGAAGATGTATTTACACTTAAGGGGATCAAGGCGTCTTGGTTATAAAGTTACATTTACCTCTGAGCTACAGATTCCTGCGGTAATTTCCTTTTATTTTATTCTAGCTATGCTGCTGTGTTTAACCATGGGGCCGCCATGTTTATTTCTGCGTTGCGTTTTCTGCCACAAGCTCAGTAGTTTGGGGGATTGGTTAGAGACGGTAATCATAAGGACACAGGAGTTATTCATTGCCGTTGGCGCACAGATAAGAAACCATAGATAAATCTGAATACACATTCATGTGAAAAAAGTAAATACGCCCCATGGAAATTGTTGACACTATCAACATTTTTGAACAGATAAATATTAGATCTTCATTGAAATAGTGCCTACAGATAAAAGTGATGTACTAGAACAAAAGACACATAAAATTGACAAGACATATTCATTTGCTTCATCTAAATAAACAAAAATGCAGATCTATCACATCTGTCGAAAGTGAGCACACCCCTACATTTTCCATCACTTCAGATCCATAAAATTAGAATCAGGTGTTCCAGATTAGGTGCCAGTTATAAGAACCTTTTTTAAAGAGTGTGCCTCATTCACAAAGAACCTCATACCAGGGTTCCCAATATCTTTGTCACTACTGTGTACACACTCTCCACAACTGCACCTTTGGACCCCTTTACATTACACAACTCCCTGCACCTCTGGACCCCTTTACATTACACAACTCCCTGCACCTCTGGACCCCTTTACATTACACAACTCCCTGCACCTCTGGACCCCTTTATATTACACAACTCCCTGCACCTCTGGACCCCTTTACATTACACAGCCCCCTGCACCTCTGGACCCTGTGACATTTCACAGCCTCCTGCACCTCTGGACCCCATTACATTACACAGCCCCCTGCTTCTTCACTGTGCATGTGCCGATGACGTTGGCACATGTGGATACAGAGAATATCTTCTAATTGGTGCAAGTTTAGGAGATATTCTCGGAACCTACAGGTAAGCCTTATTATAGGCATACCTGTAGGTTAAAGTGGTTGTACAGAGTTTACAACCACTTTAATTATGCGTCATATCTAAGTTGACGGGAATGTGAGGCCATCTTTTGGAAGGTTGAAGTTCAACTGAAGATGGACCTTTTATTATTATTATTCTGCATGATGTCTGAGACCCGCTGATTATCTTTGGCCACACTTTCTTGTGTATTGACATTAGGGCTTTTTGTTTAGAGATTCGCTATATATGGCATAGGAACTTTACCAGAAGAGTTGCATATGTTGTCAACTTGTCATTAATTATAACTATTCTTGTGCATTTTCCTTATGTTCATGCAAACTGAATGTATGTCAGATACTGAGGACAAAGTGTGGTTATGTAGAACTTATACTTTTAGGCCAGGTTCATACTGATGCAATGTGAGAACCAGCACGATTCTTGAGGGGGTTCCTGCCTCGCATCTAACTTGCAAGCACAGTTGACACTGCTCTCTGCGAACCGCTGCGGGTGCCGATAGAAAGTTAATAACACCCCCAATTGGTTCGCAGAACACCCATGTGATCCTATTCCAGTGTGGACCAAAAAAAGGGGCAAATGCGATGCGATTTCAGCCATACAAAGTTTATAGCTGAATTTGCATCGCACAGACATCGCATGTGATGTGCACAGCAATGCGGTGCGAATCACATGCAATGTCTGACATCGCATATGTGTGAACCCAGCCTTATTGTACTTGGAAAGTTGAAAATTGTTGTACAAATTGCTGGGGCCTATCTTTTAGTAATTTTTTAAAGATAATTTATTCTGTTCCCAGATCATAGCTTTTTTAGTACTGCCATACATTATATATTTTTGTGTAGGTTACGCAATGTTTCTAGTTTAGAGGTTTTAGCAAACAATATGCCCATTTACTAGTGTTAATGTATATTAACAATCTAATTTTGTTTTTTCTATTTGTACACAACTATAATTTAGTTTCTTTATGAACAGGACAAACTTTTTGATACCCTTCAATAAAAAACCCTTAATTTTCTTTAAAATAACTTGACACTGACCACACAATGAGATTATCGGGTGAATGATTGTCCGTTTTATTTATTTATTTATTTTTTTCGCACGCTAATCTCAGATCGAATCGAAAGAGTTTACTTTAGTCACAAAAATTCTCGCACGACAATAAAAAATCGGAAGCGATGACTCGTGTTGCAGTGTATTAGCATTGCATTTTTGAATGACAGCTGTACTGGTTAAACGAAAATCGTAGGATTGGGCATCGTACTAGAAAATTTTTCTTGCATGTCCGATCAAGTCTGGACGGAAAACATCAGATGAACTGTCATGATCGGCTCTCGAAAGCTCTGTACTAACGATCCAATTATCGTACGATCACTTTGAAAGCAGGATTTCCCGTACGATTTTCGGATCGTGTACGGGGCTTAACTGGCATTCATCACTGTTGATTGAATACTTAATAAACAAAAAAAAAAACAGACTTTGCCTTAGATTTTTGATTCAACAGAAAAAACAAAACGAAAATGGTATGGACAAAAATGATGGGTTTCTTAACCTAACCTTTTGTTTGCACAACCTTTAGAAGCAAAAGTTGCAAACAAGCAATTTCTGTAGCTCACAGTGAGCCAATAGGTAGTTTGGCCCACTATTCTTAACCACTTCAGCCCCGGAAGGATTTGCCCCCTTAATGACCAGGCCATTTTTTGTGATGCAGCACTGCGTCGCTTTAACTGACAATTGCGTGTGCTGTACCCAGAAAGATATGTCCTTTTTCTCCCCACAAATAGAGCTTTCTCTTGGTAGTATTTGATCACCTCTGCGGTTTTAATTTTTTGCGCTATAAACAAAGAGCGACAATTTTGAGGGAAAAAAACCCATTTTTTTTTTTTTACTTTTTGCTATAATACATATCCAAAAAAATATCCAAAAAACAAATGTATTCATCAGTTTAGGTCGATCTATATTCTTCTACATATTTTTGGTACAAAACAAAATTGCAATAGGCGTCTATTGATTGGTTTGGGCAAAAGTTATCGCATCAACAAACTATGGGATAGATTTATGGACTTTTATTTTTTTTAATTGTTTTTGCTAGTAATGGCGGCAATCTGCAATTTTTATCGGCACTGCAACATTGCAGCGGACAAATCTGACCCCAAATGACACTTTTTGGTGACTAGTGACATTATTACATTGATCAGTGCTATAAGAATGGAGTGATCAATGTAAAAATGACACTGGCAGGGAAGGGGTTGAACACTAGGGGGCGATCAAGGGGTTAATGTGTTCCCTAGGTATGTTCTAACTGTAGGGGGGGATGGGCTGGCAGGGACATGACAGAGATCACTGTTCCTGATGACTAGGAACACTAGATCTGTCATGTCCCCCGTCAGAACGGGATCTGCCTTGTTTTCATGGGCAGATCCCTGTTCTGCCTTTGTACTAGGCGATCTAGGCTGCAGGCACGCTCACCGAGCACGCACCGCAACTATGCCTGCGCGAGCCACCATACAGCTATGGTGATTTGCGCAGGAGATATAACGATGGCTGCTGGTCGGCAAGCGGTTAAAGTAGTAGTATAGCCATAGCTATTTTCGCTATACTCCCCTGGATCACAGAAGTGCAATTTGTTCTGCGCTCCTGTGACCCGTTTTCAGCCGACAGTGGGCTGAAGTCACTCAACCAGTCCAGACTCGGGAAAGATCCAGATTTTACAGTCGAGATCCACCCAGATCCCTGAACCAGCAGCTGTCTCAGCCTCTGCTGCTGTTGAGAGCCTGAGCCAGCCCCTCCTGTCCCCCTCCACAGCCTAGTGTTCCAGTAAGCACCGGAGCAGCTGAGCAGAGAGCCGGTGACTGACAGTTGCCAATCTCTGCTCAGAGCGGAGGGGAAGAACTGCGCGATAAACAGTGTTTGATCACTTAGTTCTCGGGGTGTTTTTTTTTCTCTGCTATTCCCATACTTCTCTTTTAAGCCTACTACTCAGCTGTCTCAGGTTTGAAGGGTGCCATCTCCAAACTGCATGTTTCAGCTCTTTGCATAAACGTTCAATAGGATTTAGATCATAGGTTATGAAGGGCATCTACTCCAATATTTTTACTCCTAGATAACGAAAAAAAAGAGCATACATATTTTTTATACTATAACATCATATATGGTTCAATACTGACCATTCATATAAATCATTGTATCCAAAACCGCTTTGTTAAAAACTTGTACAAAGATATCTTTTGCCACCTACTGTCCATCCGGGGTCCATAGGGTGAGGAGATGAATGGCACCCACCTAACCTGGTCAGAGGGCACCAGATCCAGCCCAAGGAGATCACGCCCCAAGATGAACAGCCAAAATGTTAGGTTGGTCTGATCATATAAAGGGGATAAAGGATAATTAGGACTATGTATTCCCAGTGATATAATGCCTGTATACATGTATGCGCATGCATCGATAAATGTATATACCTGCACGCACAGATGTATTGAGGTCAATAAGACGTCTAGCCCAAAACCCACCTGTTCCTCCCTGTGTTTCAATGTAAAGATCTGGATGACTCAGGTGGTATTGCAAAAAATAGGAATCGACCTATGTGGACTTATGCAGCAGATGAAGCTGCAGAGAAAGATTAAAGAAAAAGGTGAAGAATTGAAAACAATATATTATGTAGTTCAAAAGAAAACACAAACAAAAGTAACAACCGCAGTATAGAAACTGCTGGTTAGTGCCTTTCAGGTATTGTAGTACCTTAGTGGTGCTTACTTATATTGCTAGTATCCATCAAGAGGATAGGTGAAAAGTCACCGGCAGAGGCTGAAATGTAAAGCCAAATCTACATTGAACAAAGCGCCCGTCTAAAATAAAAATAAAAGTATTTGTTTACCTATAAGGGTAAATGGAGAAACATCTTTGTGTGACCAAGACCGAATTCAGAGAGTAGTGGTTAATGATTCTTATTCTGAATGGTCTAAGGTTATCAGTGGTGTACCCCAAAGTTCAGTGTTGGGGCCCTTACTTTTCAATATATTTATAAATGATATAGGTTCTGGGATTAAAAGTATCATTTCCGTGTTTGCAGATGACACCAAGCTATGCAGTGGAATAACTTCCTTGCAGGAGGTCTTCAACTTACAAGCCGACCTCAATGCACTGTCTATTTGGGCGACTGTGTGGCAAATAAGGTTTAATGTTGATAAATGTAAAATTATGCATTTGGGGGCTAAGAATACGCATGCCTCGTACATACTAGGGGGGTACAACTGGGTGAATCCATAGTGGACTAGGATCTGGGGGTTTTGGTAGATCATAAGCTTAATAATGGCATGCAATGCCAAGCTGCGGTTTCCAAAGCAAGCAAAATCCTTTCTTGTATTAAGAGAGGTATGGACTCCAGAGATAGAGACATTATTTTGCCCCTGTACAAATCATTAGTAAGACCTCATCTGGAATATGCAGTTCAGTTTTGGGCACCAGTTCTCAAAAAGGATATCGGGGAACTGGAGAAAGGGCAGAGAAGGGCAACCAAACTAATAAGAGGCTTGGAGAATCTCCGCTATGAGGAAAGATTAGAAGAACTGAATTTATTCTCTCTTGAGAAGAGGAGATTAAGGGGGATATGATCAACATGTACAAGTATATAAGTGGTCCATATAGTGAACTTGGTGTTGAGTTATTCACTTTAAGGTCATCACGAAGGACAAGGGGGGCACTTTTTACGTCTAGAGGAAAAAAGTTTCATCTCCAAATGTGGAAAGGTTTCTTCACAGTAAGAGCTGTGAAAATGTGGAATAGACTACCCCCAGAGGTGGTTTTGGACAGCACGGTAGATTGCTTTAAAAAAAGGCCTGGATTCTTTCCATGTAAATAATATAACTGCGTACTAACATTTAGGTAAAGTTGATCCAGGGAAAATCTGATTGCCTCTTGGGGGATCAGGAAGAAATTTTTCCCCCCGCTATAATAAATTGGATCCATGCTTTGCTGGGGTTTTTTGCCTTCCTCTGGATCAACTGTGAGTGAAGGATTCTGTATATTGGATTGTATGGTTATACTTTTTTTTTTTTTTATTGATTGAACGATATGGACTTATCTTTTTTCAACCTGACTAACTATGTATGTGCATAGTAAGTATCAAATGGCTGGTGGGTCTGCAATTACCTGGTCCACAGGTGCATATGTTTGGAGTCACCCAGAGGCAGGTCACAATGAGTGCTGCAGCTTTGCAGACTATATACTGGAGGAGGGTGGGCGTGAGTGGCAGAGGGGGAGGGGCACAAAAAACAGGCTGAGTCTATGATGGTGCTCCCCGAGTGAGTGACACGCGGCGTTAGTAATTCTCTAGAAGCAAGAAGGGGAATGCTTTTCTCTGGGGGATGTTAGACTGACCTTCCCTTGTTAAAGTTCTAACCTGTTCCTTGCCCTAAAGAGGTCACAACATATTAATGGGTTTCTTATCAAGTAGGATGCCCTCAAGGGTTTTCTTAATCACCTCAATACTAAACACTTTCACCCCCTTCTTGCCCAGATCATTCTTCAGCTTTCAGCACTGTTACACTTTAACCACTTCAGCCCCGGAAGAATTTCCCACTTTAGGACCAGAGCACTTTTTGCAATTCGGCGCCGCGTCGCTTTAACTGACAATTGCGCGGTCGTGCACATTGCTTCCCACCTCCTAAAAAAAAAAAAAAAAAAAAAAAAAAAAAAACACAGCAAAGCTGAAATGCATGTTTAAAGTGCTTGTAAGGGCTTACTTTAACCACTTCAGCCCTGGAAGAATTTCCCATGTTAGGACCAGAGCACTTTTTGCAATTCGGCACTGTGTCGCTTTAACTGACAATTGCGCGGTCGTGCGACGTTATACCCAAACAAAATTTGCGTCCTTTTTTTCCCACAAATAGAGCTTTCTTTTGGTGGTACTTAATCCCCTCTGCGTCATTTCTTATTACCGCTATAAACAAAAGAAGAGCGACCATTTTGCAAAAAAAAAAACAAATTTCTTACTTTTTGCTAAAATTCAAATCCAAAAAAAAAATATAAAAAAACATTTTTTTTCACCGATTTTGGCCGATTTATATAATTCCTCATATTTGCGATAAAAAAAATCGCAATTGGCGTTTATTGATTGGTTTGCGCAAAAGTGGCCGCGTTTACGGATGGTGAGAATTAATTTCTGGGGTTTTTATTTTTTTTTTTATTTTTTTACTAGTAATGGCGGCGATCTGCGATTTTTAGCGGTAATGCGATATTGGGGGGGACATGTCGGAACATTTTGACACTTTTTTGGGACCAATGACATTTATTCAGCGATCAGAAATTTAAATGTCCACTGATTACTGTATAAATGTCATTGGCAGTGAAGGGGTTAACCTGCAGGGGGAGAGCTAGGGGTTAACTGTGTTCCCTGGGTGTGTTCTTACTGTGGGGGGGTTGGGGTGACAGGGATCAGTAGATCTCTCATGCCCCACTGACAGGGCGGGGAACCGCCGTGTTTACATCGGCGGTTCCCCGTTCTTTCTCTGTAGCCGCTCATCGCGGCTCGCCGGCGGACATCGGGTCCGCCCGAGCCGCGGGCACACTCCCCAGGAGTGCGGTGGGTGCGCGCGCGCGCGCCCCCTGATGGCCAAATGCGAATCGCCGCTTATTTACGGCGATTCGCACAGGGCTCCCCCACTGCCGCCGTGAAAAGACGGCGCGCGGTGGGGAACCGGTTAAATGACATTTGCGCTGTCATGCTACACTGTAACCATGTGGAATTCTTATCATTTTCTTCACACAAATAGAGCTTTCTTTTGGTGGTATTTAATCACTGCTGTTTTTTTTATTTTTTACTAAAAAAAAGACAAAAAATTTAGAAAAAAAAATTGTGGGCACTGATGGGTGGCACTGATGGGTGGCACTGATGGGTGGCACTGATGGGTGGCACTGATGGGTGGCACTGATGGGTGGCACTGATGGGTGGCACTGATGGGGGGCACTGATGGGGGGCACTGATGGGTGGCACTGATGGGGGGCACAGATAGGTGGCATTGATAGGTGGCACTGATGGGCATTGTTGGGCAGCATCAATGGGCAGCACTGATAGGCGGCACTGACTTGCATCACTAATGGGCACTGGTTGCTGGCATTGGGGTGGGCACTAGTTGCTGGCACTGGTGGTCAATTGTAATCAGGGCATTGATGATCAGTACCCTGATTACATCCCTAGGCGTCCTCTGTGAGAGGAGATGCGGCTGATCGGCTCTCCTCGCCACACACTCTCAGTGTGAGGCAAGGAGCGCGGATTACTGGCACTTCCATGTTTGCATGTGACCGGCTGTGATTGGTCACAGCCGATCGCCTGGTAAAAGAGCCACGGCCGCAACTCTTTACACAGATCGAGGTTGCGCCGTGTCCTGGCAACACGACGTGGACGCGATCGGCGCGCCCTTTCTGGGACAATGTCATATGACGTCCCAGAACGAGAGCCGCACCACCCCTCAGTCATTTGACGGTGGGCGGGCGGCAAGTGGTTAAAGGCTAACTCCACTTTCGTGGGGGAAAAATTAGCAAACAAAGAAAAAAATAATATAGCGTGTGCAATTGTGATACAAGTCATATTTGTAATTGAACGTTGTTAAAAATTTCCTTTCCTTTTTCTATCGGCAGCCACTGTAATTTTCTATTAATGCAGTGCAATATGGCTACCTGGAGTTGTTCTATACACAGATTGTGTACTGACCTCTCCGCAGAAACCTAATTTCCTGCTTGTGTGATTGGCTCACTAATTTTCCCAGAAGTCTGCCTAAGATACAAGTCAGTTTTTAGGCATCCCCTACAAAAAATGTAATTTTTGGTGAAATACTTCCAATAGGAATACGTCTAAAGGGATGCAGGCCCAGCAGATTTCCTCACTCGTGTTCTGCAGCTGCACACCTGATAGATAATTATGAAACCACTCCCATTAGACCCACTCAGCACAGAGAAACAAACAGGGATTTCTTCTGAATAACAAAGGTAGGAATCTGCAACAAAGGTTGTTATAATCCTTGCAATGTACATAGATCACCCTTGGGGAATGTTTTTTTTCTCAAAAAATGCGGAGTTACGCTTTAAGATTGAACTTTGTGAATGATTACAAAATGATGTAGCACATCAGTCCACCAGGAACTTGTAATGACTGTGATGGTGAACAGCATTTTAGGTTATAGTGACCTTCAGTCCTGTAGGTATAGGCATGTGAATCTAGTATGCAGTTTATCTGTAACTTCAATAATCCAAGCCATAGATTTTTTTATTTTTGCTGTTGTTGTTTTCTTTTGTAATACATTGTGAATGCCCTGCTCCTCAAGCTCACAGGTGACATCGGACATACAATTGTATTGTATTATATTATGTACCCCTTTCGATATATAGTACTCTGCTAGGATGTCAGATTTGTTTTTAAAGGTTTAACATGGCTAATAAAAGTCAAATCTGATTTATGACCTTAACTGAACTATGGGTGTTTCAAATAAAATTCTTGGCACAGCTGTTGTCAAATTTATGTCAGGACTCCCTCATTAGAGATGTGGTCATTGCCTGGAGAGTCTTGAAGACGAGCAAAATGCATGCATTTTTGCCAGCATCCAGGATTAATTCTTTGTGTAGAGCTCAAGGATTTCAACATTATAAACCGCTTTCTCATTATATTCAGATCTGTAACTATTGTTCCAATCTGGTAAACAACCTCTCATCAACATATTAGATAAACTTTGAAGTAACCCTAAGGCTGCATGTATTAAAATACTCAATCTATGCTGGATCTCTGCTAGGAGCTGTCATAAAAAACAAAAAACGCATAGAAAAATGCTCATTTTGATGTGTAATTATGCACATTTATGCACACATGCCAGTAAGCTCTTCGAACATAGATTTTGGGCTTTTTTTTTGCTCCTGAACACGGTTTCAAATTATTAATCAGTATACTAAATACTCAAAATGGACACATTCGCTGAAACAGAGCTGCGTTCAATGGCACGAAAAAAAAATCCTGTAAATGCAATAGGTTTTTCTCCCGTGTGCATGAGGCCTTAGACTCTAGAGTTTTAAAATTGCATCTTCTTTTTAGACCACATATATTGTTTGAAATTCATAAGCAATAAGGAAAAGGATGTTTGACATTATAGGCGGTCCCCGGGTTACAAACAAGATAGGGACTGTAGGTTTGTTCTTAAGTTGAATTTGTAAGTCGGAACAGGTACATTTTTTAAGTGTAGCTCCAGCCAAAAAAGTTTTTTGGATAGCATAGGGAAGGGGTAACACCCCTGTAATGTTTGTTTTGCTGTCTATGTTTCTGTTCAGAAGATTTCACCTCACTTCCTGTCCCAATGACAATTGGATTTTGAAAATTTTGGGTTGTTGTAGAAACAAAGATTGGCGATAAAGCATCAGTGGAAACACCTTTTTCCCATGATAACTTACAGGAGTGAATTTCTCCTCCTAGGGGGAGATCTCCTCTCACTTCCTGTTGTCTCCCTCTGTTTGTAAGTAGAAGTCGTTTGTAAGTTAGATGTTTGTAACTCCGGGGACTGCCTGCACTGTATAGTTGTCTCATTTTATTAAAACTGGTGCACACAGAATGTGGTACAGCTGTGTGTTGTAACCAATCCGTTTTCCTTTGAACACAGCCCATCACAGATCGTGGTAAATGGCCAATCACAGCGGCCATTTACCACGAGATCGGCGTGTCCAATGAGAGATGACCTTAAATGTAAACATATGAGATCGTCTTCCAAAATTGGGTTAATACTACGCTAAAGCATAAGGTGCAAATAATCAGCAGCGACAAACTAGGTGATAAAAAAACACAGCAAGAAATTGTAAACCTTAAAATGTTGTGCTAAAGTAAATTCTCAAAAACACATATAGTTAATATATAAGAAACCGTTCATGAAAACATAGTCCAAAATTCGTCAAAGATGACCAAGTGATAAATTCATCCATAGGTGTTCATATAAAATTTGATAAAAAAAGTTATCAATAGTGTTCCCAAGGCGAAAAGGAAAAAAGGCCAAAGCATTCAGGGGTAAGTCCAATTTATAGACGTTCCTCATAAGTCCACCACCAGACACTGTGCTTCACCTCTAGTGCAAGAGCCAAAAGAATGGTTACTCTTAGCAAATAAAATAGACCCACTATCTCTAGTAAAGTCATAAAGGCAAGCCGATATCACCCTCTGCAAGGTATATGCAAAACAGTTTGTCGGGCTGTCTAGGGTTAATGGATATCCTCAGATACCAGCCCACAGGCCAGTGAAAAGGTCATGGCTCGGGTCCTCCTTGGGATAAAGGAATGTTCTCTATTTAAAAATGGCTTCCAGTTGCTTCTTTTTTTAAACTTTTCTCTGTTTTTTTTTTTTTTTTGGCATATGAACATATGAGATCATCTCTCATTGATGGCTCTCCCTCCTCACACAGAGACCGCAGGTGAGGAGGGAGAGTGATCTGTGAATAGTGAGTGATTTCTTCAACTTCTTTCCTTGCCGATATAGTACCCCTCAGTGTCAACAGTGCCCATTAATGTCACAGTGCCTATCAGTGTAATTTATGCTGCTAAAACACCTGAAGGTGCTACTTCAATGTTGGGCCAGGCTGTGTAAAAGTCTCGCACATGTGGTATCATCATACTCGGGAGGAGTAGCAGAATGTATTTTGGGGTGCAATTTTGCCATGTACTGTACATGCTATGTGTTGGAAATATCTTATAAATGGACAACTTTATGTAAAAAAAAAAAAAAGTGTTTTTAACTTTTTTTAATAATTTTCCAAAAACTTGTGGAAAAAAATGACATGTTCAAAAGACTCATTATGCATCATAGAACACACGTTGAGGCGTTAGCTCTCCAAAATGGGGTCATTTTGTGGGCCTTTCCATTGTCCTGGTGCTCCAGGGCCTTCAAAATTGTTAATAGGTAGTCAACAAGTTTGATGTTTATTTAATGCTCCTAGAACACCTGTTGGTGCTCCCTACATGTTGGGCCTCTCTATGTGGCTAGGCTGTGAAAAAGTCCCACACATGTGGTATCACCATACTCCTACAATGTGTTTTGGGGTGTAGTTGAAAGTATGCATATGCCATGTGAGAGACATAGCCTGTTAATATGACAATTTTGTGGAAAAATAAAATCTTCATTTTGGAAAGAATTGTGGGAAAATGGCAATTTCAAAAAACTCACCATACCTTTTTACTAAATACCTTGGAATGCCTACTTCCAAAAAAAGGGGTCATTGGGGAAGAGGGGGGGGGGGGGTATTTGTACTTTCCTGGCTTGTTAGTGTCACAAGAAATGATAGGTGGTCAGTACATCGGGTGTGATCAATTTTCAATGATTAGCACCATAGGTTGTAGACTATAACTTTCACAGAGACCAAATACTATACACTGATTTTAGTTATTTTTTACCAAAGTAATGTAGCAGTATACATTTTTTTTTTCAAAGTTTTTTGTATTTTTTAATTTATAGCGCAAAAAATAAAATAACCCAGAGGTGATTAAATACTGCCAAAAGAAAGCTCTATTTGTGTGAAAAAAAGACAGAACATTCATATGGTACAGTTTTGCATGACTGAGTAATTGTCATTCAAAGTGTGAGAGCACTGAAAGCTGAAAATTGGTCTGGGCAGGAGGGGGGTTTACGTGACCAGTAGGCAAGTGGTTAAGCAAATGAGTGAGCAGAAACTGTTTTCAGGATGCTAAAAAAAAAAAAAAAAAAAAAAAAAAAAAAGCAGACTGGTGGTTTCTAGGGATGCAAACAGGAGATTTGATAGCACCCAGCGCTTTATTTATGGAATCCAGCCAACAGCTAACCAAACCTGTAACCTGGCTGATAGTGTGCTGCTTATTAAAGACAGCATTAGTTTGGCTCTATTAAACAGACTGTGTTATACTGTCATATAAGCACGCAGCACAGGACCATGTGCATTGTGGCACAGTAAAAGGCCAACATTTTTGAATATTTTCAAGTAGTAAAAATTTTCATTAATTTAAAAACCTGGGCCTCTCTTTTAAATGAGAGTCAATTAGAAACTACACAAATATGACCCTGTTACTTTCACTTGTAGTTGCTCCCCTGGTATTGCTACTGGTCTTACCTGTGGCCACCAGAAAGCCTGTGATGTGTATTTTGTATGTTTATTGCTTTGTTAGGGTAAACATTCACTGGTACTGCAGAGCTTTCTCTGTGGAAGTGAAATGGCACAGCCTCTGACTCGCACTGCCATTAAGGCCGTCGTAAACCGCATGCGATTAAAAAAATAAATAATTCCCTGCAAAGCAATGTAATAATGTGCTAGTATGCATCACATAATAGCACATTATGAGAAACTTACTTTAGAACTAAGTCCTCCAGCACTGCAATGCTACTGCTGAGATGGCTGACATCTTCCCTTGGTCTTCCTTCTGGGTTCACGGCCTCTGGCTACATGAGTGGCCGGGTGTGCGATGATGTCACTACCGTTTACGGCATTGGCTCTGAAGGTCCGGCACTGCAAGCTGGACCTTCAGAGTGCATGCGCTGGTGATGTCATTGGCTGCATGTAGTGTAAATATCTCCTAAAGTGTGCAAGTTTAGGAGATATTCACAATACCTACAGGCAAGCCTTATAGGCTTACCTGTAGGTACAAGTGGTGTGACAGAGTTTACTACCACTTTAACCTGCAATCACAGATTATAGACTATACATACATTTTTATAGACTGCCCATCTATAAAAATACACCACATGCAAACCTACAGCGCATGCCAAATCACAACCAGAGAAAATCTATTGTGAATTAATTGCAAATGGAATCCAGTGCCCGGGGGGGGGGGGGGGGGGGTTTAGAGCACGCTAAGTACAGTATGGCAGAGGTTGAGACTTGGGAGGTGGAGCAGGTTGGGACTCTCTGGAAGCAGTATGGGTTCAGCCATTCTGGTCTCCTTGCTCAAACTTCATGCTGCCTTGGGGAGAGCATGTGGGAACTGCTGGGGCAGTCTGCTCCTCTCACCAAGTCCTGGAGTTGCTAACAGGCCAATAGGATGCTCAGTAGCTACTGCTAAAAAGAACATGTACAGTTCAGGACCAGTGCCAAGAGGTACTAGTACACAGTACTGGCGTGTTATGGCACAAAAAAGGCCGGTATATGTGTTCTCAGAGATTCAGAATTGGCAGAGTAAGTTTTAGAATGTTTTCTATCCATATTTATTCATCACTGGAGAGAAAATATATAAAAAGATTGACCCTTGCAATGGTTGTTTCAACTTATTACAGCAATAATGCATTATCAATCCCCTTGTGTATTCAGTTTCCCAGCTTAGTCTTTTTTCGGATACCAGTCTAAAAAGTCCAGACAAATCAGGACACGTGCCCCAGCAAATCCTAACATATGCTGCCTCGGCAACAATTGTCTCCCTGACAGAAATTCATCATTCTCCTATCAGACTCTTCCACTGGGCTACATTATTTTGCAAAAAATAAACATATTTTTCTTCCACTTTCTGGTTTTGCAAGGCACTGGTGGTGTAGCCATGGCCTCACAGCACCCCATCACCATTGCCATCACCATTGCCATCCAGGGGGCTCTCATCGTCCAACTGCAAGATCTTGCAAGATTTCACAAAATCTCAGGGGATCACAGGGAACCCCTTCCTCTTGCCACAACACTCTTGCTAACACCATGCAAGGTATAAACAGTAACAAACTGTGCCAAACCTCATATAGTGCATGTTTAAGAGCAGCTTTGAGTGTGGGGGTGTTGTAGAAATTTAGGGTGTATTATGTATTGTCACAGTGTCTCCCAGTGTCAGTTTACCGGTATTCGCTGTGTACAGTGAATATGGCTTTAACCGATACTGAGGAAAGGCCAATACAATGGATATCTTCCATCAATTGATAATTACACGCTACCGCCCGATCATCCCGGCCAGCAGGCGCCCTGTGCGGTTATCGCTGGAGCAAACGCTGGTCCGGATCTTTGAGGTGCAATGCACGTTCTGTGGCGCGGGTGTATTACCGTCAATCAGGGGGCCCCTGTCTTCTGTACAGATCGATCTGCTTGGCGGCAGTTTACTTGCCTTATGGAATTAGTATTGCCTTTTATGTAAGGATAATGATCTGTGGGCTTTCTGTGGCATCTGATCAATGTGACAGAAATCTACAGCTATATTCCTTTGTGTTGTAATTTACCCTTTAATGGAACAGTAGCATAACCCTTATGGAATGTAGTTTTATAAGAACTGTATCTGGT